>JALLPD010001996.1:0-10927 GCA_036940065.1 Cyclotella cf. meneghiniana | reverse complement strand
ACTTTGGCTTTGTGGCTTGGTTGGATGCAGCACTTCCTACGGGATGTGAACTCTGACCCTGGTCACTCAGTCATTGAGAGTAAGACGAGAGGGGGAGTGTCATCCTCAAAGCTATGTGGCACCCAAGAGATGACAATCACTCACCAAACCTCAGAGCAATTTGCAAGAGTGGAGTGAAACTTTGCTATGAGCACAGTGCTTGTGTTAGTTTTTGTGGGAATATTTCAACCCTGTGCTACTTTGGCTTTGTGGCTTGGTTGGATGCAGCACTTCCTACAGGGAATGAACTCTGGCCCTGATCACTCAGTCATTGAGAGTAAGACAAGAGGGGGATTGTCATCCTTGAAGCTGTGCAGCATCTGCGAGATTGCGATCAGTCACCAAACCTTGAAGCAATTGTGATAGGAAAAGAGGTGCGGTAAATTTTTTCCTTTCTTTGTGTTACTGGATCAATCTGACAAACATTCTCTCCACTGTGTCTTTTGAGAAAGAGTGACATCAAAATGGGCTCTCAGATTTGTTATCAATTGTAATTGATCATGCAGCATGAAGTGGTCAGCCTAAGCAGGGGTCCATCTCCGTCTAAATGTTTGCCCGAGTGGATCCACCTTGAAAGGATTTACAATTTCAAATTTACCAAGTCTTATCTCAAAGCACAGAATGTTGGGGTGTTCAAGGCAGAAAGTAATGTACAGAGTCTTTCTGCCACTCATTTATGTGAGTGATTATGCACTCTTGCTCCAATGGATATTTCCAACTCGCATCATGTTCCTGTGTGGAAGAATGTTGTGCCTCAAAAAATTAAGGCTGATATCAAATCTGTTGATAAGTGGTTAATGTACCATGTGGTCATAGGGTACAAAGTTGTTGATCAGTGAAACATAACTTCAAAAGACCCAAAAGACAATGACCTTCCTGTCAAAATGAAGAGTTGGTTGAGTGGATACACAGGTTGTGGGCTCAATAATTTTGACAAGAAGGGTGAACGGAGACAAGAAAAATTTAAGCTTCAAAATTGTTTCAGTGTAAAAGCAAGGGCAATTTTCAAAAGTGTGAAGTTTTTGAAGGATCTTAGTCAGCCAATCAGGGACTACATCAACTGTGTTCATGAAGATTATATGAAAATGCTCCAATTGATGGATTGGAGGCTAGACAATCTCTTGGTGTTTATTTGACTGATGAAATTGAAACATTACCACTTCATTTTGGAGTTACTCAATTGAAATTATAATACAATGATGAAAAAGAGTGGGACAGAGATTCAAAGAAAAAATGTTAGATAGCATTGGCCAACTGGAGATTAGTCAAGAAAATCATCTGACAAAAACACCCAATGTTCAGGTGACATATCTTTTGTCAATTACTCTGTCTAGTCTGAGCCTGCCACAAACAGCAAACTGGAAGAATGATTACATATCACAAACAAAATCATCTAACAAAAATCACACAATGCTCAGGTGCCACTTCATCCGTCAATTACTCCATCTAGTCAGATCCTGTCACACACAGCTAAAATGAAGAATACATTCATACTGCAAACTCCCCAAAAGGTGTTACAATTATCGCATATTTCAATGACCGATCTCCCCTGTCAGGTGATGACTCTTCATTCTGTCACGAGTATTATTTGAAGAGGTGGGCAATTCAAAAAAATGTCGTAGAAGGACTAAAGGAAAATCTGGCTGCCAGTGAACTAAGAGATCTATGTGTTAAAGGCAAACACGAAGATGTTAATGACAGATATGATAGGGATGAGAGTGTTGACCTGCCTTGGAAGAAAAAAGCAGGAAATCATATGCATTTTCAGCACCAGAGGAAAAGTTTATCTCAAACCCTCCTAGTTGTATATCGGTACATCTCGTCTTTCATGCATTGGGCAATGATATGAATGGTGTTATTTTCCTTTCTTGAAAACTTGAACCATAAATGCATGATATGATGAAGTTTGACTCAGGTTTGCATCATAAGTTCTGAAGCAACAACAAAAAACTGCATCCACCAGATCTCATTTCTCATATCAATGAGAAGCACAATTACCTTCTTGGCTATGTCATTAGAATGTACCTTTAAACCTTGTATGGAGATGCATTTGGGGATGGTGAGTTCATTTGAATAATCTTAGGTGATAAACATATGATGTGTTGATGATCCCTCTTAAACTCTTTATTTCTCTACAACATATCAAATCTCTTAAGGCATCAATAATCATGCATTGATAAGCAAAGGCAACACCAAATGGGATATTGCAATGGTCAAGGCAAAGGAGAGAGATAGAAATTTCATGATTTCCTATGTGGAGAGAAGGGCAATCCCCTGGCAGTTTGAACTCATGAATGTCAGATACACCATGACTTGCACAATTGATACTGTCGTGATGGCACTATTTATTCTGTGGCATCAAAAAGTATTACTTGCAATTCATTGAAAAAGTACGCTTCCCTTATGAAACAAAAAGTCAAACTCATTGATAGTGGTGATCGTGTTAAGGCAAGATATACTTTCGTGGACTTTAATCTGAATTGTAAAACACACAGATTTTATAAAGCAAAAAAGGAGACTACCCCTTCAACTGTACAGCTTCAAGCCACGATGTTACCTGTGACTGTTCCTTGATTCATGTGAATGGGAAGTACATAACAGAGAAGTGTTCAGGATGCAAGAGTCAAAGGGCAGTGAAGGATATGACAAATTGCAAGAATTGCTGTTTACTTTACACTGACATGTCTCATCCCCATGCACAAATTCCTGATGCACAAGGCTAGAATGGAAGGATCAAAGTTCCATGTTATCAGAATCCAAGAATTGAACATGATACTGACAATGAAGCAAACACCTGCAATAACAAACATCTCTTTGAAAGAACAATAAGTCAAACTCCTTGCATACTTTGCATCAGTCGTGATCCCAAATCAGACAATGGTCCATGTCAGCCATCTGGGTTGACTCTCTATCATCATTGCATCAGAACATATGAATGAGGGATGTTGATTATTGTATTGGTACTGTAATTTTTGCAAATGGCAACCATTTCTGCAGTTTACCTCTTGATCTCGTTCCTCAAAAGGATCTCAATGTTTTCTATGACGGTATTAAAGATGCAACCATTATATAATTCTTGTTCCTTTTGTGGGTTTATACAAACAGGTTGTGGGAGTTATGATGTCAGTCAACTTTGGTACATCAAACACAGAAATTTGAAAAGGGGATAGAACCTTCTTTGGTGTCAAACCCATCCCACATGCATCTAATAACCCAAATTTCCTTGCAAAAAGCAGGAATCAAATTAAATTACTCAGAAGGAAAATTGGAATAGTTTAGTTGTTCCATCCCACTATGTCCACCGGATGGTCTGGACTCCACAGGCATTGATGTCATGGAAGACATGTTCTCATTCAAACAGAAGATGAAGTCCTTGGCAAGGATTGGTTGTGCTGTTGTGCCACTGACATCCTTGATGCCAAATATGAATGGACAGATGTCACAGATGTCATGGACAAACTCACACATCTTAACTCCACCAAAAAGCAGATCTGCTGATGATGTTGCAGGACAACAGCAAGATGTTTAATGGGACACTTTGTACCTATCCACATCACAATGTACACATAGAACTGTTTCCTGATGCAAAGCCTGTGCATTCATGATCATACTCAATACCCTGTGTGCACCTGCACCTGAAATTTTCAAAACAGAACTGACCATCTTGTTGAACTTGGAGTGCTAGATCCTACAACAGAGAGTGAACGGGCTTCACCATCCTTCATTTTACCCAAAAAGGATGGGCATATACACTGGATCAGTGGCTTATGCCGACTCAATAAAGTCATTAGATGAAAACAATATCCACTGCCAATAACCATGGACACTTTGCACACATGCTCAGGTTGCAGGTTTTCACTAAAGTTGATATCAGTATGTAATACTATACCTTCAAGCTAATGAACATAGTCAGAACTTCTGCACAATCATTGCTCCGTTTGGAAAATATAAACACTTAAGACTCTCAATGGGACTCAAATGTTCTCCAAGTAATATTCTCAGTTGATAATGGAAAGCGTATTGGCCGGCATTGATGATGCGGGCCTTTCTCCTGATTAGAATTACCAAGTTACCTTACCTGGCAACATATTATACAACTGCCAGAAAATCATTTCACTCTTAACCCACTTAAATGTGAGTGGGCAGTCAAAGGAACTGACTGGCCGGGACAGTTTGACTATCATATTATGTCCTGGTGTTACTGAATGTATCAACATGTGCAAGGATTTATTGTATTGTTAACAATCTCAACTACCGGGATCCTGTACTTGACTTCTCCATTCCACTTACCCCAGTGAAGACAACTTACTAAGGACAAGTGGTGACTGAGGTCTCTTTGAGTTTTGTACCTCATGTCTTATTGTTCCACCTGATCATATTGAGAAAAACACAGTGGAGATTCTCAGACCATTCTCTCATTTTTCAATTCATTGCAGATCGATTCTTCCCATGGAGTGGAAGGTGCCCTACCCATGCATGGAAGCCCTTTTTGTAGACAAGGGGGAAGTATGCTTGAAGTTTCATAAAGGGCTGATAGCTTATCATCTAGGACTGGCTTGCAACCGATGGCTCTGGTTGCATACAGATCAGTAGCATGTGTACTACCATTACTAAAGGCAGCCACATCAGACTAAATGTCTGGCTACAAGATAGAAATAGGTTACTCAGTGTGGTACCTTTCACTGATTACCTGTCTGAGCCATAACTAAGTATCCTACGCTTGCTATCTTGTTGGGATCTAGAACATTTCCATTCTGGAGTATTAATGGTCTTTCCCTCAGAGGTATGGAATATCTGAGAGAGCTGTGTTCTGGACTGCATGTCTATGAGGACTCCTTAGACTGAACCCAAGAGGACAGAGAGAGAATGACTAGTAATGGAGTTAATTCCCCTAACAATCCTAATTTTATTGTTCAAACTGTTTCAACTAGTGTCGACCTACCCAATTGTAGGCTAGGTGCCAGAGCGAGGATCCCTCAGCTTCTCCTGTTCTGGAAAATGACATGTATACCAAAAGAAATAAAGGTTTCTTGTGAGTCAGGTTTATGTAGGTTAAGCTGTTGTTAAACTGCATGTAACTATGCCTGTTATTGATGTGGGTGTAATAAGACTCAATTTATAATGAAACATTGAATGGTGACTCACAACCGCATACTATGACATAATAGGTTGTCTTTTTAAGCCTACAGTAAGACTGACACTCCAAAAGTGATTAGCTATTTAACGATCACACTGCAAAAGGCAGCTTAAGTCTGTCTGAGACTGCAGAACTTCTTATGTTTCATTAAGTGAGCCATTGTTGTATTGGTAAAGGATGGAGTAATGTGATTACTTTTGAAAAAGAAAGCACACTTTGATAAGTAGAATAAACAATAGCCTCTAGGTATAAAATGTTGTCACATCCAGAAAAAATGAGGTGACTTTCTTACCCTATAGTAAACCTCTATCTGTTATAAAGGGGGAAAATGAGTGCAGGTTGGTAGAATCTAGGAATAAGAGACATTGCTTCATTCATGATTTTGTAGTAATGCATCTATAGAAAGGCATCGCAAACCTGTAAATTGAAATTCAAGGGGAAAAGAATCCCAAAATAAACCTTTAAACATGTATAACTCTTCATCAGAAAATATGGTTGTCACATAAATAATGGATATAATTCTGTTCACATAACAGATGACATACTACACAACTATGCAAGCTAAATATAATGATACTTGCAAACTCTCATTTGTATGCATGGCACATTTGCTTGCTGTGTCAATAGAGTAAACCACATTTACTGAGCATGTGGGTAATGATTAAAAAAGTAGGATTCTTTGTTGCTGATGCTTGTGCAAGTGCAGCATACTTCCACACATCATCTTACACACAGTAATGAAAATGGCACCTCAATGCTTTGTGCACTCTCATTCATATCTAACATGGAGATTAGCTGGCTACCGCAAACAAAGCATACCTCAGATGTAGAACACCTGGTCTTTGGGAGGTACCAAGGTTTAGATGTGACAAAATAAGGGGTATCAGCTCTGAGTTGATTGTGACTTACACTGTATCAAAGATAAAACACATCATGACATAACTCATCAATAAGCAAGTTGTCAATGTAGGTGCAGATGAATGATAGATTGAGTTTGATGTCATAGAAAGGCAAAAAGCATGACATCTGTCAAGAACGAACAAGAGACACTTATTCTCTTGAGCAAAAAAGGCCATGTTGTGTGTAGATTTCAAAATCCTTACATGTCGGGGAAATTTTGGATCTCTGAATCTTTGAATCTATTTATCTCAAAGAACTGTACTGATGTTTTTGGAATATGACATGTTCTTTACATCTCCACAAGACCAAATGTATCATTAGCCTACTCAGGAGCAGATTTCTTTGTTGTTGGAAACATATTGATTTTAGCCATTCAAGCTCCACAACAGATTTTGCCCTGAAGAACTGCTTATCTCAGATGCAAAATATCAAAACTAGGGAGACTGCTTGCCCTAAGGACAGGTCATGACAAATTTCTGGTTAGCTTAGATTACAACCTTTCACTTAATTGGATTGACATTGGGAGATGAGTTCCTGGATATGACTAATGTTAATTTAAAGTATAGTAAGGTCAGATGTCAAAAAGCAAGACATAGGATATCATGGTGAAATGAATCCATGTGGTATTTGGCAATCATCCTTGATATTGCAAGTTTTCTTTAACCTAATTATTGATAGGTGCTAGAAGTAGTAGAAAATTTATACATCAACCTATCCTACCATGGTGCAGTGAAAGCCCTCTATGAATATCTAAAATAGAGACTATGAGTGTCATGATAGTCAAACCCATGAAATTGGTTTCTACATCAGTCCAACATAATGTTTCATGCAAAGTGGCAATAAGTATTTCAATGCTGTTGATTTAATTGCAGAGATCAAGAAAACAAAAGAATATCTGGCCTATATAGGATGGAATGAGTTCTTTGCTGAAATCTTAAGCTGGATAACAAGATGAAACAACAGGTTGATTGTTTTGATCTATTCTGGGTTTAAGCAACACAATATGTTAAAAGATATGTGTTTGTGGATGAAACTCTGATAGGCATATCCTTACACTCATCAAGGTTGAGGGAAATGGGCTATTTACACAGTAGTTGTTATGTGATTTGATAGGCAGAAACTAATAAAGAAATAAATCTAGATATGGTACACTGTTTGATATAACAATCAATCCATCTCCACAATAACACAATCATAAGAAATTTTCTATGCATGGCCCTCACCATAGCATATAGCCAAAGACAGTATGTTGTTGATTGTTGTCAATTGCATCAATTAAGTCACACCTAATCATTCAGAACTTAATAAATCAATATTAAGATTTCCAACATTGGCATAAGGCCCAGGTTCAAATACAAGAGGCTTTCTACAAATTTCAACAAATAAGACAATTGTCAAGAAATATGACCAATTTTTAATCTTGGAAATAGTCTTATTTCTCAGAGATTGTCTTATTTTTTGGAGAAGGCTTATTTTTCAGAAATACGAGGTTTAGATACGTAGGAATAGTACACCACCATGTAGCTCTCAGGAATATGCTTGTTTCTCAGAGAAAGTCTTTTTTGGAGAAGGATAATGTCTCAGAAATAGTCTTATTTATAGTGTGGTTTCTGACAAACAAGTATTATTTGAGTAATAAGACAATTTATGAGAAAGACATGACTAACTTTCAAAAAATATATTGTTCCATAAAACATCCCCCTCCATGATGTGAGCCATCATGTATCCATCCATACTTATCTTTTATCTGACAGTCGTGTGCAGCTGTCCATCAAAAATATGGTGACCCTCTTGTTGATGCTACTTATGGTACAAGTGCAATAGCTTCTAATGCAATGCATTATTTGACCGAATCACTTGACCAGTTAATTGGAATTAAATTTATGTTAAGTAGGATTGAGTCCCTTTATATAAGAGTGGGCACGTTGAAAGAAAAGCATGTCCTGTAGGTCATCCATCAGAAATGTATGAAAAAGTGGCCAGTTTTGGCCAACATGCTGATATTGCCTTATCGACATCAAATTGATGCAGATTGGCACATGGATGTAATGATTCTATGTATTCATGAAGAATAAAGAGTTCTTTGTGATTAATCAGCTTTGTCAACCAACTTTCTCTTATCTACATAGTTAATTTTATCCATGTACCCTAGAGTGGGAATTGTTAAGCCCCTTGTTTCTTCGAGGCTATATCCTGATTTTGCACTGTGTTTACCACAAAAGCCCCTCTAAAATCAGCCCGTTTCTGTTGAATATCACATTCGATCCATCAAAGCCTCATTGTAGACAGAGCTTATTTGTTTTCAGGACAACTGAGCAAGACTGATGATGAGATTGGGGAGATCGTGACCGTATAGTCCATGGTCCATGGGTTAAGCACCACTGTTTTGTGTGTGTGTGTGTGCATTTGCATGTGTGTGGTGAAAAAAACTTTGACTTCTTTTATTGTGATTTGGCTCTATGAAAAAAGTACCATCTGTCTGTAATGAACCCTAATGGCCTATCTCTAGACATGCATTCCTTTTAACTTGCCCAGTCTTATATAAATATGTGTCCTCAACCTCATGCACAAAACATAGCAGAATGCAGACATAGTCTACACCCAACTTCATTTCATTTGCCATTCTGGCTCATGAATTAACACACTTATGCATTTGTGGAAATTGGCATTTAGTTGTTTCTTGTCACAGTAATGGCATGCTGGGCATATCTGGATAGCTTTCATGGTGAGTAGTGCTGGGATGTCAAACTTGTTGGTGAATGAATTTTAAGAGAGAATAAACAAAATGTTTCAAATAAAAAAATCTTTAGAAACTCTGGTGAAACTGTAGGTGGGCTACATTCCTTCATTTATAAGAGCATCACTAGAATCACTTGTTATGATCAAGATCATTGCCACCATGCCACCAACCTTAAAAAGGCCCAATTGTTGGTCTAGCTTTAATTGCCCAGCATCCACTGACAGCAAAGAAGTTTCTACTTCATGTGCGCTTCAACGAGGCAAAAGAGACAGAATTGCCAATGCAATCTTTTAGAGTCATTGTCAATTTTTAAGCGAGTTTAAGCACCAAAAAATTGTTGATTGTGACATCAGGCATGTTTTCATGTGCAAGTGTTTGGCAATTTTTAGCATCACAGCACTGCTCACCTAGAACAGATCTACCTTCGATGCCATAGCTGTGGCAGCGAATTGCAAAACAACCATTTGCAGCAAAGCCACTTTGTTTTTTGCAAAAATTACATAGATGACAATCTTGATGGGGGGCTCAGTTCATGGTCTACAACATTTGTGCATGTTTGTCGACAGATGCCAGTGTTGGGTTTTAATTGTCGAAAAATGGTATCAAACAGCATTTTGTGGAGCTTAAAACACAACAAAGCTGTAGGTTGTATTTTTGTGTGTCAAAAATTCCAAAAATTAGCGCCTAAGAAAGTTTCACCCAGAAATAAGTGAAGTTCATGCGATCATTTAAGGAAATGCTAGTAAATTAAATTTCCTCTTGTGTGGCACCGTCTTCAGACTTCGATCATTTAACAAAAGTCAATTTCTGTTGTGCTTATCCTAAGCAGATTTCCACTATTTTTTTCTAGTTTTCTAATTCAAAATGTATTCAGCAAAAATAATCGAATCATCTAAATTTATTACAATTTATTCAATTTGATTGTCAATTTTACTAATTACTACTTTTAGTCCTAAGACAAATAGGACAACTTGATCAAATTAACATTCCATCGGAGGCTACAATCAAGAACTCACTCGCAACCCTCAGAAACATGACCAAGAAAGGAAGCAAAACCAATCGCAAAGATGGAAAACCCAAGAAGGCAAACCGATCCACTAGCGACCAAACTGTAACTCCATTGATTTTTAAAATCAAGCCAGTGCACCCTAGCAAATGCAAAATCAATGTGACATTCAAGGATAGAGATGGTGATGCAGTCAAAGAAAAGGGACATACTTACCGGGATGGCAAAGCCAAGGAAATCCTCTTGACATTGGAGAAACTACTCATCTAGTTAGGGACACGATACAACCTTTTCAAAGAAGGTAAATGGGAGAAGCTGTGCCGAGTTGGAGCGTGAGCTCTGACCAGCAAATGTAATGAAATGTGGGTCAACAGAATCGAAAATGGGATAAAAATCTAGTGACGGGCAACTCAGCCAGTCAAAAGAAGAAATTTGAAGAAGCAATTCAAAATTTTAAAGCGGCTTACCTGGGCAAAGACGCGTTCAACAAACAATGGTTAGCGATGGAGGAAGGGAGACTGAAATACTCCAGAAAGGACCTGGAAACAGCAGTCAAGAGATTGTACAGCATCAACAATGCTCTACCCCTCCTGTCACAAGAAGCAATCATATTTTTGGACAAGGACATGGTGCAGAGAATCGTTCCATGAAACCTAAGCACCAACGTCAGGATTGAGTACATGGCGATGGGAGGCGAGCAGCTTCAAGAAAAAACAGACATGTTTACGTTATGTTGAAGGCTGCAAAGGATCGTAGGCCTCAGAGCTGAAGGCGAACGCGAAAGAAATCAAGGTTCAGGCAACCGTCAAAAATCAAGCAGCGGGAACAGAAGCGCAGGACAAAGTGGCAACAAGGCTGATCCAGCAATCTGGCGCATCCACGGCAACCACAAGTGGGCCGACTGTCCAAGCAATTAAGCAAACAAGGACAAGGCAAGCGTGTTGATGAAAATGAAGTCAACAAAAAAAGGAGAAGCAGCCAGCACAGAAACACGATGCCCAAGCAGGAGCAAAACACCCACCATTCACTTCAAAGATGAGGACGACGAGAAGAATGGAAGAGTAGCATGCAGAGCACTATTAGATCAGTGCTGCACGGATGAAGG
>JALLPD010001995.1:0-10928 GCA_036940065.1 Cyclotella cf. meneghiniana | reverse complement strand
ATCCAGTAGAGATTTAGCATTTGGAAATTTCAAATATGCAATTTTGATTTTATTTTAGCGTTTGCACAGTTTCTGACATGCGAGAAGTTGCAGCAAATAGCTCATTAATTAGTTACGAACTATTTACGCAATCACTACTCTATTGCCGCTGTCTAGCAGTAATGTGGGTATTTTAGGTAATTATATCTAATTTTTACTCCCTCCGGGAAGTCGGAACACTGCGATGCGGTCAAAACATACAGCATTGCATGTTAGATATCAGTAGACAACCAAACAAGCATTTGGTTGATATCAGTAACATCATTTTTGAGCATTCATCGATTTTTGGCAAAATTTTGTCCGTTTTTGATGGGTGACCAACAGACATACTATGCATTTCTAAAGGCCCAGTCTTAAATGTTGTGGCTAGTTTTCACTTGACTCACCACACATAACCTATCTTTTTTGGTGTGCTTACACATTCACATGGTATTTTTTCTTCGACTCAACAAAATTGATATTTCCATCTCTTCCACTGCCAGAATGGCATGTTCCACTTGTCAGAACTATTGCTGTCAACAATGGGTGCACATGTGATGCAAATGTTTTGGTTGCAGCAACATGCTTCTGTTGACAAGGACTGTGCATGGTTTTGGTGGATTTTTTGTGTCTGTGGGAAAAGATCACCAATGAACTCACAGTTTGTTTTGTTCTCCTTGATGGGAGATCACATTTAAAAAATCTTTTATGAATGGAACCTATTTTTTTGAAATTAACTAAAAATTCAGTAACTAATAGTTAAAAGTATAATAGGATTATTAATTCTTAGAGCTGAGGAGTTGTTGTTTCCAAATGATTTGGCACCGGGCACACTTGCGGATTTTCTGACTATTTCTCCCAATTGTCCCAGCCATTGCAGTTTGTCCCCAAGGTGACTTACTTTCAGTGGCCACATCAGAAAATTCCATCCAAACAATACACCTTGCTTGCAAATCCCCAGCCCTTGTCCATTGGAAGGAAATTTGGCAATTGCTGTTGCGCTAAGAGAGGAGTTTTGTCATGGTTGATGCAACATAAAAGTGGACAGTGAGTGGGCTAAAGTGTATAAAGCCTCCTACTGCCAAAATAAATTTGCAGGACGAAGAGTGGGCATAATAAAAATTTTAGAAATATGGAGCTATCTATGATTTTTTGAATGTTTTTATTAAAATGCTTTATTTAACCAAACTTACAGAGTGAAAGTCACACTTTATAGAATATCAGCACATTTGGTGTGGTCTACACATGGTAATTTATTGTTTGTTGCATCAGAAACTGAGGCCATTTGCAACTGACAGGGGTATATTTCTTAGGGCATATTTTTCATCCACCACTATAACCTAGATTTTGTATATTGTACTCCTTCATTTTTTATCCGCAATAGGTTAGCATTGAATTGTTTCAACACGTCCATTTTATGTCTGCAGATGGGCACAGGATATGTCATTAAGGGGTTTTTGGTGGGGTAAACTTAGTATTGATCCAAAAATGTGATCCATCACAATCACAACATCAGAAATATACTTCATTGCTGCACACAATAACAGGATTTGCTGAGTTTGACTGCACCCATCTTCATCTGAAAATAGTGTCTGTCATCAAGATATTGGTTGCTTTTTCTGTTCTTGTTGAATGGTTTTATTCAGAGTCAATTCAAGATGATATGATATGTGTTGATTATGAATACAATTCATATTCATGATCTTGTTCCATTTCTTGGAAGATATTTTCATAGTGGGAATGATGTGGAGGACGTTGTTTGGATGAGGGTGCACATGAATTATGATCACAAGAGATCTGGTGTAGTGTCATGAGTGATTGGGTTGGTGCAGCTCCTTTGTTTTGCTGACAGGTAATTCAAAAGACTTTTCAGGATCAAGCAAAACATGGTGGACATCATGATGAGCAATTTGGCTAAACCACAACAACTCTAAGCATTAACTTTTGGGGGAAAAGTGTCTGCAGGGCTGACAGAGAATCCATCAGTCTTCATGTAAAGTGTCTATGTGCCCAGAAGATGCTTTGCTATGGAGTTTCTGTAAATGCCTTAACTGACTACTGTTGAATGGGTGAGACTACTTGTCTAAGGTGCGAAACCAGGTTAGTTTGTGGTCTTGTCAAATGTCGTACATTGATCGAAGTCTTTTTTTAGATGACCCACCAAAATCACATTTAATTATCTTGACATATGTGAGGGCCTGCATTGATCAAGTCATTGACAAATGTAGATCACATGATTTCATGGTTGATGGGCAAGTATTTACCAAATTGTTTTATGTTGTTATGGAATATCTAGCAAATGTGACAAACCCACTGGCCAAGATATGTAGAAGTTTTGTTATTGATCAAGAAACAGCAAGAAAAGATGTTGAATGAGGATTTGGTGTGTTGAAGCTAAAATTTCAGATTCTTAACAACCCCATCAATCTACATCACCCAGATGTCATATTTTATGTTGGAATGGCAACTATCTAATGCACAACATGATGGTTGAAGTACACATGGAGACTGATGAGATCAATGATGGAAGCATGTACAAGGTTCTTCATTACAAAATGTAGATGAAGATATTGGACCTGGTAACAACAGTGATGACATTGACAATCATTTAGATGCTGATGTTGTTGACAGTGAAAATGAAGCAGTGGATAAAGGTGTCTCGATTATAGTTCTAACTTTGAAATGGTTAGCAAACATTTGGAAGCCTGTATGCTTTTGAGGGATCCACTGAGTGGAACAAAAGCAATGAAATGACATCTGTATAAAGAAAGGTTCTGCAATGGACTACCACTACAAGTGATGAGATGATCACTGGGTTTCATCTTGACATATACCAGTTATCTACTTTCACATGTAAGCTCCATCAGCTTTTATGGAACCTCCAAGAGTCCTCTTTACTTTGTACTAAGAAAAGAAGTACAAGATTCCAAGTCCAGCAAGAGATTCAGATCTAACCTAACTTGGATGTTCAGATCTATCCTAGCTTGCTGTGGTTTCATACCAAGCCAGGTAGAAAGCTACACAGCATCTTATTGTGTCATTAGGATGAAAACCAAAACGGTGTACAATTTTACAAAGTTTTGTTTTTCCGCAATGAAGCATATTTGCTTCATCGTGGTATTGTAGTGTTTCACTTTTACAAGTAAATTAACACATGAAAATCATTTTGATAGGTGCTTTAGCTGATTCTACAAAATATTAATTCAGCTGGAAATGGCTTAGGTCACATTCAATTGATAGCCTTTAAATGGCTCATCTGTCTGTCATCCCACCATCCATCTTCTGTCTGCCATCACTATGCCTGTCCACGGTTTGGTTGTCCGTCAGTCATCAATTTTTTGCCAAACACTGTCTAACACCTTGTCGAGTGATGCATGGTGTCATGTTGCTGTTGCATCACTCACCAAGAGTAGGGAATGCCACAATGAGTTAGCCAGTTGAAGTGAGTTTAACTCACAGGCTGTCTCATGTTTTAGCATGTAGTCAGAAAAAAAATATTGCCCTTACACGTGATGAGGACTAGTTCCCAGTGCACATGGGTATGTTCCACACTATGTAGTGGAGTTTGCTTGTTGCACATATTATACAGCTCGATAAATAAGTCCACTTGTGAGGTCTAAAGTCACACAAGTGGCACATAAACTTAGAAGAGGTACTCAGTACTTAGCTCAAAGCAGTCCCTCATAAAATGAGGAGGCAATAAATATAAATATCTATGGTTATCTCTTTTTCACTGAGCAATATGTGTATAGTCGTATTTAGACCTAAAATCACAGTAGACTAAAAATTAGTCTGTACCCATGATCACATGCAGATCCAGTGACACCATGGAGTACATTCATCCATACTGCATGTAGGCAATACATAAAAAATACTTCTATGGCCTAAAATGACCCTACAAAACATTCTGTAGCCTTTACAGGCCAAACAGCTTTCTTGTGACCCCCAAGAGGTGTGCATCACTAGAAAATAACCGCAATCCCCCTGGAAGTTCTTGTCCTTCAAGTGTTTTCATAGTTCCAGATGACTTCTCCCAGTTTGTTTGCATGGTGATGGTGGGAGTATTGCACATTATCTGCACGGGCATAGGTTTAGCATGGGTCTAAAGATTCAAGTCAGCTTCAAGGGAAATTGGGTGTGCACATGATGAAGCAAGCATGAATCAACCCCACTTTAAATGGGAGCAAGTCTGACATAGGCCAAGATTCTGCTTACACTTGTAAGCTCTAGGACAACTGGAACCCCCCAAAGGTCCTGTTCACTGTGCTACAAGCAGAGAAAGTACACAAATGACAAGATCATTGTTTCGAGAAACAATATCCTAAAGATGTTTTCTTCTCAGAATACTTCTGGGAAACATCCCATACCTGTCAAGGGGAGTTCCTCAGCAAGAAATACCCAACAGATGGTTTCATCTGAAATCTTCTCAAGGAATGTATTCTGCTGGCAGTTACAGAAAGTAGTAGTCATGGAACTTCTCTTAAACTACCACCAATCTCCTCAGCAATCACAGGGTGTTACATATGCATGGTTTTGCTAGGAAATCTGTATCATTCATTTTCAAACAGTAAAACCAAATTTAAACTCAATATTTCCATTCCACCACTGAAGTACCCATTCACATAGCAACCAGTACTTAGTTTATTTTTAACAACAAATGGCTTAGGTCATCTTACAAAAAGGAAAAAGACAAACCCTTTTCCTACCTGACTAGGCAGATGCCAAAGTCTTGGAATACAGCAAATGGGAGCTTATAGACAAATGGAAGGGCCAACAATAGTATAAAATTATGTGACTACTCGACAAGGAAGGAGTGTTTTATCCAGCCTGATATTGTAGATTACATGAGCACAATGGACAAACCAGGGTTTGATCTCATTCTTGGTAGCAATACCCTGAATGAGTTTGGAATTGTCTTAGACTTTTGGACAAACAAAATAACATAAGATGAAATCTCACTACCAAGGAGAGGCGTCAACACACTGAAACAAAAAGCTCAAATTGAGAAGTCTTGGGCCATAAATAACAGCATCCATCAAGACATGGTCAAAGAACCTCAGAGCATAGTCAAGGCCACTAAGTATCTCATACAAATCCTTGACACCAAATATGACAAGGTGGTTCTCAGGGCAATAGTAGAACATGATTGCAAGCATCTGAGTGCCCCAGAGCAATCATCATAACTGAAGCTCCTACAAGACTTTGAGGAGCTATTTGACAGAACTCTAGGCAACTGGGATTGTGAGCTGGTCTCCCTCAAATTGAAGGAAGGAGTACAGCCGCACCCAATACCCAAAAATCACTTGGAAGTTACCAAAAAGGAAATCCAAAGATTGTGTGACTTGGGAGTATAACAATGGCAAGCTGACTCTGAATGGGCTTTGCCTACATTTATTTACCAAAAAGGACAACACTGTAAGGGTTGTCAGTGATTTTAGGGAGCTTAATATACGGATTGTGAGAAAAGCATTTCCAATACCCAACATCAGCACCATTCTGAAAGAACTAGAAGGCTTCACATATGCCACAGCCCGCTACTACCTCATTAGATTGAATCCAGATGCATCCAAAATATGCACCATTATCTTGTTGTGGGGTAAGTACTCTTACCTGTGACTACCAATTGGTGTTGCATGTTCTCCTGATACCTTTCAAGCTAAGATGTCTGAGCTAATGATGACCCTCAAGTCCATATAAACTTCTGGATGATCTACTAGACATCTCCAAGAGTATCCCGGATGACCACCTAGCCAAGTTGTGAAGGGTCTTCATCAGGTTGTGGAATATGGGCTTGAAAGTCAATGCATGCAAATCTTGCTTTTCTGCCATGGAAACAGAATACCTAGGATATATCCTATCTAGAGATGGTATCAAACAACAACCAAAAAAATTACCAGTGATTCTGGCATTAACACCGCCACAGAATGTTAAACAGCTCAGTAGGTTCTTGGGTATGGTCCAGTACTACAGAGACATCTGGGCAAGATGCAGTGGCATGCTAGCTCCACTATCTAATTTTATTGGTGAGTGTGGGCAAACCAAAGTTACAAAGGCTAACAAGACAAAGAAATATCCATGGTGCTGGGATTCTGTTCATCAGCAAGCATTTGACACTGTGAAGACAATTATCCTGCATGATGTTACCTTGGCCTACCCTGATGACTCTCAGGGGTTTGAGATATACGCAGACAATTCCAAGTTGCAACTAGGAGCCATTGTTACTCAAAACAACAGGCCATTGTTGTTTTTCAGCAGGAAACTGAATCCCATACAACAGAAATATAGTGTGACCAAACAAGAACTACTGGCCATAGTGGAAACACTAAGAGCATTCAAAGGCATGCTTTGGGGACAACAAATTACTGCCTACACTGACCACAAAAATCTAATGCAGGATGCTCTAGATCTGACCTCTGATAAAGTTTACCACTGGAGATTCTTCTCAGAAGAATATGGCCCTGTAATTGTGTGTATCAAGGGCATTCACAATACTGATGTGGTCGCTATTTTACAACTCAACTATGGCCCTGTCACAGATGACACCTCAAACTGGATTACTTTTGAACAATGCTGGTGTTACCACAATGCAGCACAAGGCATAACATATCTATGACAAACTCCAGGAAGCAATAAACCTTGTGTTCACTGATTGAAACCAAGAGGACTCTATCTATCCACTCACAACCAGAGAGATAGTAGATGCATAACAACAGGACAACAACCTGAAAGACTTAGCTGACAAAGAAGGCATTTTCACCCAGCTGGTCAAAAAAATTAGAGTACTCTGTGATATTGGTGAAGCCTGCAACATTGTGCAGTAGCTTGGTTCCACCACTACCTTCTGCATGCTGGGACCAATCGTCTCGAAGAAACTCTTTGTCTATCAATGTATTGGAAAGATCTTAGAATGACAGTCCAATCACATGTCAAAAAGTGTCACAGTTTCCAGGTAAACAAGCACAGGCAACACAAATGTGGGAAACTGCCAGCCAAGCTTGCAATCACCAACCCTTGGGAGGCATTAGGTGTGGACCTTACAGGACCCTACACCTTCAAGGGCAAGGACAAGTCACAAATTAACTTTATGTGCAACACAATGATCAACCAAGCAATGAAGTGGTTCAAGATTGTGGAGTTGCATATGTCACAGCTACCTGATCTTGATATCCCATTGGTAAGGGAGCAAACAGGCAAGGACACACATATTCAAATGAAACAACCCTACTTTGGCAAGACATCAGCCACAGTAGGAACAATAGTCAACTGGACCTGGTTTAGCTGTTACCATAGCCAATACATCATCTACAACAACAGAAGTGAATTCAAACTTCACTTCACACTTCAAGACCCTCCATGATTCATATGGTCTTAAAAGTAAGCCAACCAGTGCTAAGTACCCACAAACAAATGCAACACTCAAGCATGTGCATCAAACAATCCTGGCAATTCTCTGCACAGCCAAAATTGACATAATGGACACAATCACTGAGAGTGACATTGCAGACTCTCTCACCAGTGCAGCATGGCCCATTTGCTCTATCTATCACACAGTACTTAAAACCTCACCAGGTGTGGCAATTTTTGGAAGAGACATGTTGTTAGATGTCCCATTCCTGGCTGACTGGTCAAAAATAGGGGAATACAGACAACAAGCTAACAAAAAAAACACAGAAAGGGAAAACAATGCCCATGTGAACTGGGATTATCAACCCGGTGACAAAAAACTGCTGCAAAAAGATGGTGTCTGTGTCATGACTGAAGCCAATATGAAAGTAATCCTTGGACCATCATGTCAGTTCATGCAAATGGCACAATAAGGGTTCAATATGGAACTAAATCTGAGAGATCAAATATTAGGAGAGTTCCACCATATTTTGACTAAATTAAAATTGGTATATCATATTCCGTCTCTCCACAGAACACATATGTTTTGTCATTTACGCACCATGTTTTTTCCTGCCCGAGGTTATCCTTACCCAGGAGGTTTTCTTTTTGATGTGCAACACCTTATTGCTCCATTTGTGGGGGGTGAGAGACATGAGCCAAGGATGCTCTCAGGGATTCCGGCCCATAATATGCCCAATCACAGTGCATCATACACCCACAAATCAAATTCTTACCACTGAGGGGAGAATTTCACCAAACACTTAACAAGACCCTTTGGCAAGACCAGGGAATCTTGTAAGACCTTTTGATAAGATCAAAGGTACAGCCTGATCAGGTGCACCAAGATTCTGATTGGTAAACTAGAATCTAGCAGGGTGCTAGTAAGCCAAAAATAATCAATTATTATGTAAAGTACATTATGAAAATGAAAGGACTAACATTCTGTAGCCCTAAGCACCAATCATTTCAATAGCTCATAAAAATAACTTTCAATCAACCGGGAAACTATTTCTTATTCCTATTTTCTACGACTAAAAATTCGACTAACTATCAGCTCAGGTTGCTAAGTTATTGTTTAAGATCAAGTTATCTTTCAAGACCAAAATAACAGAGCTCTGGTTAAACACAGAAGAATATTTATCATGTTATTTACATGATAAAATCATTAAGACTCACTATCATTAGTCCTCAGTTTTCATTAGTCATATAGCTCATTAAAAACAATTTCTATCACCTGAAAAACCTACTTCCTATGTCTACTATTTAAAAACCTGTACCAGAAAATGATATAGGTCACTATCATATAATTGCATGCAACTTAGTGTTGAGTCAAACACTCCGTCATTTGCTGTTAGTTTCACTCACAAGTTGAGATGTCACAAAAATACCCTGGGCAATGTTTCGAGCTGACACAGGTATGCTCCACTCCATCTAGCAGAGATAGTTGGTAGAATAAAAGTGCACACTGTTCTACCAATGCATTGAGGCTCCTTTGTATACAAGGAGGAAGTAAGTAATAATAGGGCTGATAACCTGTACCAATGGTTTCTGGCTACATACAGTCCGTAGTTGAGGACTTATTTAGTACTGAGTCCTACATGAGACATCCTTACTAAAAGTGACAACATCAGTCTAAATGTGTGGTACAAGATAGTATGTACATCCTTGGAGTGGTACCTTTTGTTGGTTACCTACCCGAGTCATATGCAACTATGCTGTAGACCGGTATGTCTGCAGTGTGTGAGAAGCATGTGTAGTATGGATCCTCTTTTGGTATTTCTGGTCATGCTTCAAGCTTCCATACATTAGAGTATTTCTGAGAGAGCTGTGGTATGGACTGCATGTCCATGGGGACTCCTCACTGAACCAGAGAGGAAAAAAGAGAATTTGTTAGTAGTTTCAATCAGTTAGATTTACTTCATAATTTCACCTTCTTCATTACGTTTTTAATGTACCAAGTTATACCTACACAGACCGTAGTTCACACAAAAGAAGAAAAGGCAACTAAATGACATGTAAATGCACATGTGGCCCATTAACTAGAGCACATGTGCTCAATACCACAGCTTGATATCGCCCTACAATAAAACACTAAACAGACAGTCCCACATTGACTAATGTGCTGAAAGTATGAAGAGGTAATTTAATATTTCCTTAGGAAATTTTTTCCATGAGCAATATGTTTGACATTTTTTTGAAGAAATCACAAATAAGCTATATTGTAAATTGTTAAGCCTAAATCCATAATTACATTTTATAAATCAATACAAAGTAACTAAACAGAGTACAAATTCCTAAGATACATAAATAAATATGCATGTGGTACACAGAGAGTAACCTCCAGTGCCTCAATGACCCTAAAAAATGTTTATAGAGCCCCGTCATGTGAAAATGACAATGCAATCCAACTTGATGTTTCCGTAATTCAAATGAGATTGCATTCCCAATCAACTCTTGCTTTTTCATGTGAATCTTGTCCCAAAACAAATTTTGGCACTGGGATTACAAAACAACCTTGTTCAGGCATAGGTTCACTCAGGACTCAATATCTAGTCCAACAAATATCAGGTACTTTGAAGACACCTGATGGATTTTCATAATGGACAAACATAATCCAAAATCCATTTAACAGGATCACACACAAATCCCTAGTTGCAGGAGAGCCCATCCAATATGTACAAGCTTCATAAGCCCCACAAATGAGGGAGCATGATACGGGACAGCCCATGTGATCAACACAATCAAGAAAAGGAACAGCCTCAACAATCAAATTTGCAACAATAGAAACTTGCAACAGAACTAGCCCTAACGGTCAAGCCCATTGAACAAACACAATCATGACACAGCCTCTTCCATCAATGAGATTACAGAACAGCCTCAGCAATCAATTTTGCGACAAAAGGACCACTGACAACAGCACTAGCCCCTCACTGTCAAGCCCACCATAAAAATTGCCTAGGAGTAGAACTCCACCAAAGGGCATAGGATTAATAGGATCAAAATACATCACTGAGTCCCATCCATGCATCAAGATGATGCAGAGTCAAAAGACTCTTAACTAAATGCATTGTGGGTGCATCCAGGGTCAATAACATGACCACAGGTTGATTTCCAGGTATGGAGAGTAACTTTTTGAAAGGCCTCTGAATTTTTGCAATGTCAAACTTGATTGCCATTGTTTCAAATATTAGGCATGTTGTCAGCAGAACAACATGCGACCCATGAAATTCTTCAGAAATCTTATGATAAAAACAGCAAAAAGACTGAAAAATATGAGAATGTTTTTCATGCTGCTACCCTTTTGTATCCAAAAGCCTATGAGCTGTGCAAGAAAGAGATCAAAATTTTAAAAAAAGAAAGGTCGGGAGGCTGAGATGAGCAAGCATCTTCCTCTGGTCCAAGCTAAATAAAAATTCAACAACAAAAAACCTTGGTTGCAAATTACTGTTTTTGTTACTGTCACCAAAATCTCCAAAATATTACTGTCACAGTAATCACAGTAATTCCCCAGTAATTACTGTATA
>JALLPD010001994.1:0-10930 GCA_036940065.1 Cyclotella cf. meneghiniana | reverse complement strand
TGTTTATGGGCACAGCATTGGCTGAAAGTCCCAGAGAGCATCCTTGGCTCATGTCTGAGGGCAAGTGGTGGCCTTCCTTCTACTAGAAGATCATCCTTCAAGGCAGCTGTTTGGTCAGCACTCTGGGCAGTCTATCCAGAGAACAAGACAGCACACCCCTTGAACTTGGATGAGCTATCAATTTTGGCTGTTGTGCATTGGATGAAGACTTTCAAGAGGAGTGTCAATAGGATGAGGACTTGCAATGATGATGACAAGGACAACAATGAGCTTGTAGTTTTGGATGAGGTGACTGTCCAGCTAACTGCAGGATCATTTGATGGTGTGTGCTCAGTACTTAACTTTCTGTTTGTTGAATGTGACACTGATATGATTACAACAATGTGAAAAAGAGATATGGAAGGAGTCAACATTGTATAAAAAGGTAGGCCTTCGTAGTACATCAGCTAAGCAGAAGCAAGATTAAGGTATGAGGACTACTGAAGGCAAAAACCCATTACCAAAGCAAGCTCTCATCTACCTATGCGACCTTTGATACAGGTTGCTGGATCCAGAACATGTGGTTGCACTATTTGTCCTCACTGAGTGAATCTCATTTCAAGATCTGACAATGTTGTCAATGCACACATTGACCTCTTTGGTATTAATGATGATGCAATGTTGTGTCATGTTGGACCAACTAAAGGTGATCAAGAGGGTTTGAAGCATCAAGATCACCCATTCCACATCTAAACTTGCCCTGAAACCCAACAATATATGTTGGCTTAGCTTTTGCTTGGTATTTGATAAGTCAACCAAAAAATTTTAGTGGTAGTTGTAAGATGTTTGGTGGGTCATCACAGTATAGGAGATTCAATAACATTTTCTGGGATATTGTGAGGAGTCCAGAACATAGGAGTTTCTTTGTTCAGCAGCACATCCATCAGAGTACTTTGGCACTCATTCAATCTGCAATGGGGTTGTTACACTTGTGGCTACCGGTGTTATGTCCTCTTAACCCATTGCTTCAATATGCATTCAAGTGAACTGGAATGCCAGGTGTTATGAATCATTACATTAGATACAAGTCAACTGGAGATCAGTATGTTGGCCATTGTGTTTTGGGTCATGATAGGTTGAAGAACAATTTTGCTTTGAGTAAACCATACTTTGACTTTCCTTTGTTGGATGAGGAAGAGAGAGATCATGCAAGGGTTGACTTAAATACCTGGATTTCTGAGATTTTGCCTGCTGGACCGAATGCATGTGAGGATATTTTTTGTTTTTCTTTATTCTACCTTTGTTTGTCATAGAACAGAGGCTGGGTGGAAGCCAACACCCACTCTTGAAATGCTCTTAGATACAGTGTGTTTGGGATCAAAAATACTCTCCATTCAAACATAATTTGCACTGCCTACCCATTGACATCTACATCCAATACTCCTGGTTTTACTCATCTACCAATTGACATTCAGTCCCTTACTAATCAAAGAGTTGAAGGCAGAAATTGAAGAAGTGAAGTTGATTGTTGAGGCTGAGAGTCACAGGTTGGAGTGCACACTGGCAAATCATTTTGAGAAAGAGTTGAACAGCTCCTAAATTGGTGGTGTAGGCTATGGCTGTCAAAGGAGATTAAAAATATTTTGGGTGCATTGTTGGATCGTGTGACCAGTATACAACCCCCCTCCACTACCACCAGTCTGCACTGTGTTGGACAATCTTGTGGCAGATATTTCTATAGGTAATGATAATGACTTTGAGGAGATTGATTTTCTGATGGAATCTACGCAAGAGATTGTGCTTGTTGAAAATATCAAGGACAGAACAATAAGGAAAATACTCATGAACAGCTGAAGAAAATTCTGTTGGGTTCCATTATGGGAAACTCAGTCCCCTTCCTTCCTTGTGGTGCTATCCCAAAGTAATGAATATGATCCAATTGATAACATTGTACCAGTTGGACAATCCTATGGATGGTGTCCCTCCACTAAGATTGGTGAGTGGTGAACAGGTGTCACAATTTGACAAATGTGTTTTTTTAGAATAGGTAAAGTGATGAAGTTGGTGGAGCACTATACAAGGAAGAGAGGGGTGTTGACTACTAAAAATTGAAATGGTGCAAGTGCAACAAAGCTTTGGAATGGGAATTGGCCAGATATTAGGAAGTTTCTAGTTACCGACACTATACTTCCTGGGGATGTAGGCACAAGTTTGCACAAGTGTAGGGCTGGATCTTTGTCTTGGAGGACTTGTCATTATAAACTTGCAAAATAGAAAGCTTTTGGGTGCTTGAGTAATTGTGTTGTTCTACAATACTAAGACTTTTTATGGTATGCCTCTAAGCATTTTTGCTCATCAGTAGTCAACACTCACTTCTTGTCATTGCCTCACACCACTGCAGTTTTCAAGTAACTAGAGTTGCAGTATACATCAATATTTTTTTGCATATTGAGAACAGACAATGGTATTTTAGGACATTTACAAGCAAGAAGTCACCAAGTATCAATTGAACCACAACACCCAAACAAGGAAAGCAAAAATATCAAATCACCTCATCCTCCACACTGTAGTCAATATCATCTACATGAACTTGTATGACTGAATATGTAAAATCATGATCAATCTGAGCACGAAGACACACATTGACACAAAAAACAATACCTTTGGAGATTGATGCATCAGATTGTTCACGGCCTTCACAATATTGGATGCTCTCCCATGGTACGACGTGATCATTGTGACAAAGGGGAAGCTTTTGCCAAAAATACATGACAGTAATCAGGCTCTTCATCCACAGACGTCCTATGATTATGGGATTTCTTCCTTTTTGTTGATTTTGTTTCCACATGTAGTCAAGGAAAAGAAGTGTGTCGATGGAGGGATATCCCTCGAATAGTGCAGACAAGGGATTTGAAGGTTTTGGAATGAAAGATAGATGTACCATCATTGCATTGTTCATCCAAACAATGATCAAGAGATGACTCAAATGGGAGGAAGAAGTAGTAGTAAAAATGTCTAACTCATTCAGATCGCAAGGACAAAGTTTGATGATGCTTGTTGTCTCCCAAAGGTTAACATTAATGGTTGGTTTTGTGATGATGGTGTTTGTCAAATTTTGATCAATGTCAATAGTTATTGGTTGGATGGTAGCAATGGGTGACTGGACAATGGTGAGATCATTATTAACATGATTGAATGTGACATCATACACACCCTCGCAGGCAACACGACAACAAACATTCATTGAGGAAATTTTGCTCGGGGCAGAGGGGATATCAAAAGCACTCATCTTAGCAACTGCCGGTTATGATGGATGTTGAGATTCAACGAAAAGTGAAAGGGCAAACGGGGAAAGCACTCCAAGCGGAATTCCTTCCAAGCCTAAAACGCCTTCATTTGCACTGTCAATTTCGTCATCAAAACCATAATTTAAATCTCCTCAGAGAGAAGACAATGTGAAACCACCCCAATCAATAGATGGGAATAATATTATAATATTACAATACCCATCGGGTATTGGGCTTATGTTATAATGCAAAAGACATAAGACATAAAATCAATAAGTACATATGTTGGACCCCATATTGTAACTGTCCCAGTCTTGATACTGGACCGTCCAGTCTCAAGACTGGGTAGCGCAATCCCCATATTAGATATGGTTCCGAAAAATGCCCCCAGTTATAATAGGGGACTTCCACTTTGTGACACCCGTGAATCAGTTAGGTGTCTTC
Organism: Cyclotella cf. meneghiniana; assembly: GCA_036940065.1. Lineage (NCBI taxonomy): Eukaryota > Bacillariophyta > Thalassiosirophyceae > Thalassiosirales > Thalassiosiraceae > Cyclotella > Cyclotella cf. meneghiniana. Next base: position 7,220 of record JALLPD010001994.1, on the reverse strand, counting down.
TTTTATTTTGGCAATGTAAATACCGGTCGTTGGTATCAAAACTGGACATCCAGTATCGATACTGGATGTCTGGTACGTCCAGTATCAACACTGGACATGGCCAGTATCAAGACTGGACATGTCCAGTATCGATACCGGACATCAAGTTTTGATCCTGGGAGAGTTCCAATATGGGGTCCGCGGGGCAAGTTTAGTCATGACCCAGAATTCATACTGGGTCGATACTGGAGTCCCCGTATTGTAACTGGGGGCAATTTTCGGAAACACGTCTTAATTCGGGGATCGCGCCACCCAGTCTTGAGACTGGACGATACAGAATCAAGACTGGGACAGTTACAATACGTGGCCCGACACACATGAAGGCAATCATCAAAAATCGCCCAATACAAGCGGAAATAATATGGCCATTACGAGAAAAGGGCAACTAAGAGGAGGGAATAATGTTGACCGGATTTTCTAATGGGAAAAGATATAGATACCTTTTTGAGCAAAAGTTTGAATTCGCATATAAGAAATAAGATTCGCTTATATATAGACGAATCAGTGAAAACTCTCTCACTACGACAGGTTTATCCCGGGACATGAAGGAATACATATCGAATCTTACGTGATCTTTGAAGCAGAAGATAGCAAGAGGGTTCTCGCACGCACATTCGTCATTTGCACTGAGGAAGATCATCTTGCTGGCGGTCACGTCATAGCCTACAACGAAGACTGTCACGCTGTCCTATGCACATCTTCCTACATCACTCTCACAATCCGCCGTCGAAGAAACAGCAACTCTCGTCTCCGGTTGAATATAATTACGCAATTCCGTGTACCCGACCCACATTAAACATGGCGTCTTTTGAGCCCTGCAGGGTGAGAATATAAATGACATTGGTTTCTGTTTGTTTGTCTGTTTCTTATCAATTAGGGAAATAGGGGTGTCATTCGTTGGACATGTCAGATGGATGTTACATTGGTTCATTTGGGGTACTTGATGCTTGAATGTGATTGTCATGTACCGGTCTACGTGTTCGATAGAATTGTTACAGTCTCAGCTAATGTATCGTTACAATACCGCTCCCGTCACTCCTTCTGTATTACATCATAACGTGCGACTAACGCCGACGGCAACGTTCTCCTCCACGCTCAACCCAAATGATGATTGATTGTCACCACTTCAGATCAAAATGGAGGCCGAGGGCATCGCCCAATCGGCCATCTCCGCCTTTGAGTCCACCTTCAACTCCCTCGTCTCCGGAAACACTGGCATCATCCCTGAATCAACCATCTCTCCTGTCCCGGAACTCGTGCACACTGATTCCATCACGACTGAGCCCGATGCTTCCTTGCTCGCTTCTACTGTGGTGCTCAAGCTCAACGGTGGACTCGGTACGGGTATGGGGTTGGATAAAGCCAAGAGTCTTCTGGAGGTGAAGAACGGGGATACCTTTTTGGATTTGACGGCCAAACAAGTCATTTGCATGAGGGAGGAGTTTGGACAAAAGGTTAAGTTTATGCTGATGAACAGTTTTTCGACTTCGGATGATACTTTGGACTTTTTTAGGACCAAGTATCCGACTCTTGCGGCCGAGGAGGGGTTAGAGATGTTGCAGAACAAAGTGCCGAAGATAGATGCTACAACGTACGAGGTGGGTCGTTTGTTCAGTTATGATTGATGGTACTTCTATTAGCACAATGTGACGAGCGCATGCCCGTTTTTCTGTTCATTCTTACAACTTGACCCGGGTTACAGCCTGCCACCTGTTCCTCCGACCCAAGCAACGAGTGGTGCCCTCCCGGTCACGGAGACTTGTATGCTGCCCTCATCGGCTCAGGGCGTCTCGCTGCTCTCCTCGAGGGAGGATACAAGTACATGTTTGTCTCAAACTCGGACAACCTTGGTGCCACCCTCGACTTGAAAATTCTAACCCACTTCGCCTCAACCGATGCATCCTTTATGATGGAGTGTTGTGAACGTACTGAAAATGACAAGAAGGGAGGACATCTTGCTGTTCGTAACTCAGATCAGCATTTGATCCTTCGCGAGTCTGCAATGTGTGCCGACGAGGATGAGGACGCCTTCCAAGATATCACGAAGCACCGATTCTTCAACACGAACAATCTTTGGATTCGCCTTGACAAGTTGCAGGAGATTGTTGATAAATATGGAGGATTCATTCCACTTCCTATGATCATGAATGCGAAGACAGTCGATCCCAAAGACGACAACTCCCAAAAGGTTATTCAACTCGAAACTGCGATGGGTGCTGGTGAGAACAACCCTCATTGATGCACTTCCGTCCAAGATTTCCATCATTAACTTATCTCTTATTTTGTAAAAACAGCTATCGAATGCTTTGACGGTGCTAGCGCTGTGGTCGTGCCCCGTACTCGTTTCGCCCCCGTTAAGAAGTGCAACGACCTTCTACTTCTCCGCAGTGATGCTTACATCATTACCGAAGATTTCCGCCCTGTCCTCAATCCTCTATGCAACGGAGTCGCGCCCATTATTGATCTTGATTCAAAGAAGTACAAGATTGTCGGAGCTCTAGAGGAAGCCACAGCAAATGGATGCCCCTCTCTTGTTGCCTGTAAGCGTCTAAAAGTCAAGGGTACTATTCGTTTTGGCAGGTCTACCCGTATTGTGGGAAGTGTTTCGATCACTAACTCAAGTGATGAATCGAAGTACGTCTCTGGAACGATTGAGGATACAGATATCGATGTGTCAGCTGAGACAGGCCTTGGTCTTTTGAAGCCCACTCTTGTCAAGACTACTCCTATCGCAGGCCAGAAGCCTGGAACATCCGGACTTCGTAAGAAAACAAAGGAATTTATGTCTGAAAACTACCTGAACAACTTTGTGCAGTCTGTGTTCGATGCCGTCATTGCGGCAGGAACCAATGTTGCCGAAGGCACTCTCATGATCGGAGGTGATGGGCGTTATTTCAACACTGAGGCTATTCAAGTTATCATCAAGATGGGCGTGGCCAATGGAGTCAAGCGTTTCTGGATCGGAGAGAACGGATTGCTATCCACCCCTGCTGTCTCCGCCACAATTCGTGAGCGTGGACCAGTATGGCAGAAGTCCTTTGGTGCGTTCATCCTTACTGCTAGTCACAACCCCGGCGGTCCTGAGGAGGACTTCGGAATTAAGTACAATACCCAGAATGGCGGCCCCGCCCCTGAATATCTCATGGAAGCAACATATGCCAACACTACTTGCATCAAAACATACAAGATTTGTGAAGACTTCCCCACCATCGACATAACCAAAGTCGGAGCTACCACTGTTGCAGCTGCTGATGGAAGTACTAGCGTTGTAGTTGAGGTGATACCCTCGACCGAGTCTCACGTAAATCTTCTGAAAACCATCTTCGACTTTGATGCAATCAAGGCCCTTCTCGATCGTCCTGATTTTTCGATGGTTTACGACTCAATGCATGGAGTCAACGGTCCTTTCTCCAAGGCTGTCTTCGTCGACGAACTTGGCCAACCAGAGTCTGTACTCAGGAACCACATTCCCAAGGATGATTTTGCTGGTGGACATGCTGATCCCAACCTTACTTATGCCAAAGAGCTCGTGAAGACAATGGGTTTGGACAGGACCGGAAACAAGATCGATGTGGATGGACCCATCCCTTCCTTTGGTGCTGCTGCTGATGGAGACGGTGACCGTAACATGATTCTCGGAACACAGTTCTTTGTCACACCCTCTGATTCTCTTGCGGTTATTGTTGCTAATGCAAACTGCATCCCATTCTTCAGCTCCCAAGGTGGGCTCAAGGCTGTTGCTAGGTCCATGCCCACAAGTGGAGCTGTAGACCGCGTAGCAAAGGACTTGAACCTCGACTTCTTTGAGACGCCCACTGGATGGAAGTTTTTCGGCAACCTGATGGATTCCAAAGCCATTTTTAAGGGCAAAGACTACACTCCGTTCATCTGTGGCGAAGAGAGTTTCGGTACTGGTTCTGATCATGTGCGCGAGAAGGACGGTATTTGGGCTGTTTTGGCATGGTTGAATATCTTGGCCGCTAACAACCCTGATGCATCAAAGCCTCTCGTGACTGTCGAAGACATTGTGAAGAATCACTGGGAAAAGTATGGCCGCAACTATTACTGCCGTTGGGATTTCGAGGGTATGGATGCTGCGGGTGCCAATGCCATGATGGACAAGATGCGTGCGGATGCAACATCGAACACTGGCCGCACTGTCGGAAGTTACACTATCGCTACTGCTGATGACTTCAGGTACGTCGACCCTGTGGACGGGTCTGTCGCCGCAAAACAAGGAATCCGCTTCCTAATGTCGGATGGATCAAGAGTCATTTTCCGTTTGTCTGGCACAGCGGGCTCAGGTGCTACTGTCCGCATGTACATTGAACAATATGAAACGGAGAAGCTGGATCTGCCGGTTGCGTCTGCTCTTGAAGAGTTAACCTCGATTGCCCTACAATTGTGTGATATCAAGACCTTCTGTGGCACAGAAACGCCAACTGTCATCACGTAAAGAGTGGATCTGATGGCTTCTGGGTTGATCTTGGTTAGATTAATGCGAGTTTCAATATTTGTAACGTTTTCACATTTGAGCGGCACAACCAAGTGGGATCTTTGCGATGGTTTAGGGGGTGTCAACTCAGTTATTAAAATTAGCTATTCTAAACTGTCTGCACCCAACTAAAGTTAAAACAAACTCATGTGTTACAAAAACAGTTTCGTCTCTTGAAATAATATTTGTGACACTCTCAGTTGTTGTGACGAAGTAGTTAAGTTAAGTTTTCAGCTCCTCTAGCCATGTCACCGTACGTACAAGTCAACAAGTGAAACCGACCTAAAATTCATGGCGTGCATCACTGCTGGGTGTGTGCAGTTAGTAGGGCTAACAGCGTGTGTCCTTTCAAGTTGTAGTGTTGTATCGTGCCAAGAAGCTGAGCAGCATGACTCGCCAGTTTCAAACAATATTTGATGTATGTAGCATACAAGGACTTTTCACACCTCCATTTCTACAATTTTGGGCTTTGGCCTCGAGGCATCCTGTCCTGTAGGAATAATTTCTCCGGACTCATCCAACACCCTACTAAAGTAAGCAATTGTCTTGTGCAACCCTTCTTTAACAGTTACCTTGGGTTCCCAGTTCAACTCCCTCTTGGCCGTACTAATATCCGGTTTTCTCTGAGTTGGATCGTCCTGCGTCGCGTTCAAGAACGAAATCTCTGATTTACTTCCGGTAATTTCCTTAATGTACTCAGCGAAATGCTTTACAGTATACTCATCGGGGTTGCCCAAATTCACGGGTAAGTCATACTGTCCATTCATCAGGGCATGTAAGCCATCGACCAAGTCGCTCACGTACTGAAAGCTTCTCGTCTGACTTCCGTCGCCGTAAATAGTCATCGGCTTGTCTTGCAAGCTCTGAATAATGAAATTGGAGACCACCCTTCCATCATTTGGATGCATTCTGGGTCCAAATGTGTTGAAAATACGAGCTACTCGAACGTCGACGTTGTTTTGATTTTTATAGGAGTACATCATGGTCTCAGCGACGCGTTTGCCTTCATCGTAGCAGGAGCGAGGGCCAATGGTGTTGACGTTTCCCCAGTAAGATTCTGGCTGGGGGTGAACTTTGGGGTCTCCGTAGATCTTTAATGAAGAGAAGAATCAGTTGAAAGAAATATGAGCCTGCAGCGTATGAAGTTGTTACATCAACACATCAGAAATGATGTACGAACATTAAAACTCACCTCGGAAGTACTCGTCAACAAAATCTTCGCCTTCACCCTCTTGGCCAATCCGAGCATATTGATCGTACCCATAGTACTCGTCTTGATGGTCTTGACAGGATTATATTGGTAATGAGGTGGACTTGCCGGACAAGCCAAGTGATAAATCTCATCCACTTCCAACATGATTGGCTCGGTGACATCATGGACAACAAGCGAGAAGCGAGGATGGTGCATCCAATGCTCGACGTTCTTACGTTGTCCAGTGAAAAAGTTATCAAGGACGACAACTTCATGACCCTCCATCATGAGTTTGTCGACCAAGTGTGAACCGACAAAGCCCGCTCCCCCAGTGACCAAAATCTTCTTCCTCTTTGCATCGGGTAAATTGGGCGTTTTCATGACATGGGGATTGGTCGAAGTGGGTATCGATTGAGACGCTATGAGCTTTTGGGTTTCGACGAATCGTTTTTGAGCCTCCGATAAATCGTGTTCTTCGTCTTCTTGTGTCTGTTTCTCGGCAGTTAGAATTTGGGAGAGGTTGTCTCTGGAGTGGTCAGGAACGGCTATGGGTTGGGACTCGCTACCGGAGTTGGCGTCACCAGATTCGTGTTCATTTGACTGTTTTTGGTTTTTAGAAATCGCTTCGATGCTTTCCACCTCGTCACGAAGGCGGAGCTCATCTTCCCTGTCCTCCTTACTCTTCACAGTTTTCGGTTCGTCAGAACTGGCTTCATCCTTAGCATCAAGCAAAGACGAGGAGGCACCATCACGATTTTCAGCCACTTTTAATTCCGGACCAACCGTTCTCCTCCTCGAATCTCCGCTGTGATCCCACGCGGCTTGCCCATTGTGTTCACGCCCGTGAGTCCTCAGCATCGAGGCAGCCCCATCACGATGATTCTGCATCATATTAAACGGACTGCTCACCTGCGTTCCCTGGAAATCCTTCCCCGAAGCGTACGTCTGAGACGCACGCTGCTTCTCTTCCAAACGCTGCACCACTTCCTCCAACCCGATCTGCTTGTTTTGGACCAGCAACACGGGCAAGACGAGGTAACCGATGCACATTCCCAAAAACAAAAGGATGAATTGGCTGCGAGAGTTGGCGGAATTGCGGTGATTGTAATGCGGATCGTAGTCGTCATCGTATGGCGGGCGAGAGCCAGAGCGAGGGGTGCCTCCTCGGCGCCGGTGGCGGGGAATGTGCACCATTGATTAGTTCTTGATTATTTCTCTAGAGGAGTTAGGGCGATTGATGTTTGGGTTGATCTTTTGTTATTGTACTCATGAGATGTACCATATTGTACCATACCACACTACATCATGTATCATAATGCAGTGGGTCCTGTCGAAGATGCGGGAAATGAGCCAAGAAAGTCAAATGCGTGAGCAAGAAGTGATAATATATTATTGTGATAGACTTTTTCAGTGCATCGTCAGGGCGCATGCAAACATCATGATGTGCCTGCTGTATGACTGAGATCTTGCATGACAGTAAACCCGAACATGTGC
>JALLPD010001993.1:0-10934 GCA_036940065.1 Cyclotella cf. meneghiniana | reverse complement strand
AGCATCCTGTACTGGATCTTCCTCTGGAATATAGTGTATAGGGGAATTCTTTCCTCCTGTGCCTTGCTCACACTCCACTGTCTTGAACCCTTCGGGAATCAATGTGGCAGTAGACATCCTTCGCAGAGCTTCTCCCAGATCGGACCTGAGAAATAACTTCTTATAGGAGCTTCTTGGGGGCTGAGGAAAAAAATCGTTGGCACAGTGATGCACAGCAATGGTAGTACTCTGTTGGAGAAAAATGTTTACAGCAATGGTCTGTTGGTTGACCGGGAAGGACATCTGTTTGTCAGTGGGAGACGTTAGGATGTGCAGTGGTACGCAAAGGAAAAATTTGGAGTTTGGCTATCATATGATAGTGACCTAAGCCGAACCTTTGTAAAAGGAATTGTAGATAAGGATGTATGTTATGAAGAGAGGAGATCAAAACTATGAGTTATTTTAACTGACTAAAACTGAGGACTGGAGAATTTCAGTCTTCATGCTTTTATCATGTAAAACAAATATCAGCATGTATATTTTCTGTAGAACTGGAATGTTTTGTGTTAAAGACATAAAGAGGGTTTGTGTAGAGTCTACAAATACCTGGTATGATGATCTTTAAGAGACTTAAAGATCATGCGTAGGATTGTACACAGTTCTGGTATGTTTTTGACAAGATCAAATCTTTTGATTTGGATCTCTGTACAAGGGATCTTTCACAGGTTCGTAAACTTTAGCGAATTGGATTTATGCCAGTAGAAATTTTGGTACCCTTGCATACCCATACATAGACATCATGGGCCTAGAGGGCCTGAGAGCATCCTTGGCTCATGCCAATGCAATATCAAGAATGTCAGCTTATTGGAAAATCTCAGCCATTTGGCTGAAATATTCTGAAAAGCTGAAATGATTATTTCAGCTTATTCAGAAGTTTAAGTCATGTGATTCACCTATCAAAAACAAGATTGTGACCGACTTCTCTACATATCATACCAAACCTATGAAAACCAGCGCATGAGAACCAACGACAGCAAGTCATGTGAATCAAAATCAGACTGCATGATGTGGTATGCGCATTTCCTTATTAATTTGACTCAATAGTACTTTATGGTACATTACAAGGATCATGGGATGCAGTGAATGCTTTGTGTAATTGGCAGGAATTAACATCCTACAAAAAAAGAATTGGGCTGAACCTTGCAAAAATGCTCAAATATTTTTAAATTTTCTACTTATTTTAACATTACAAATGGATGAGAAGTACAACACTTGGTCAGGAGTTTTAAAGGCTTAAATTTTTGTTTTTGTTCTATATCTCCCACTGTCAAGCACATAACACTTGCCATCACCGCCAATGCTACTCAAAAGATGTTACCACCCATGCTTATTTTCAAGGATGTGCCAAGTGGATGAGTTGCATGGTACACATTTGGTATTTACCCTGGCAGTGGCCATTGTAGTTGCCAAAAAAGCATGAAGGGATAATGAGATGATACACAGGTGAATTGACTGCATCCTTGTTCCTTGGAAGAACACAAAGGCCCACAGCATTATCCACATTATCATCCAGGATGCATATCATGTAGACAGGATGGGAACAACTGAAGCAAATTCAATCCCTAAGGAATGAGATTATTCACATCCATGGTGGCTGCACTTATTTGTATCAGCCCATTGATTTTGGGATCAACAAATCCATCAAGAAAGGAATGCAAGAAAAATGGGAGGACCAAATGTTGAAGGGATAGGAGATTTTTAACAGAGGCACAAAGGAGCCTTAGTCAAAGTTAGTAACATAATTGCTTGCTGATGTTGACAAAAGTACTATGGTTAAGATGGGGAGATGTGTTTGTTCAGTATGCATGGTTTGAAACAACAATTGATGTACTGCACATAATGAAGTAATAAGTAGAAATTTCTTGACATTTAATTGATTGCTGATGATTCTATAACAATCTTAATACTTGTTGTTACATTGTTACCCCTTTTATAACTTAGTAATTGCTTTAATTCTTGCTTTCTTTTGGGATGTCCACAACTAATGAGTAAGTATAACCACTGTTGTGTTGGTAAAGATGCTGTATAGATTTGTTCTTGTCATCTGGTCCAAACCATCATTGACACAGATAGTCAATCCATCCAACCTACACAAGTTCTCTCTGGCTGCATATTCTTGCACAACAAAACAAATGCAATCTCCATCCATACCTTTTTTCTTGATGGTGTATCATTCAATCTCATGTTGTACCATCATCAACAAATGGAGAAGAATACCAACTCCAAAGTCATCTCAATTTAACACCAATGAGTTTCCACACCTGAATGGATTCTCAAATCACAGCTGGGCCTGTCATAACATGCAAAAATCTGACAAGACCAATTCATTCCATTAATGCTTTTGGAGGTTAAAAATATGCTGTAATAATGCAATATACTGTGTGGTGAGTTTGGTGACAATTGAGCATAACTCAACAACCAGCCAGAGTTACTGGAAGCTATGCATATGGACTTGTTGCTCCTAACAAGGTGAAACCATCAATATTGTTACAAGTGTCATCAGTGGATGTTAAACACCCAACGCACACAGCTGTCAATAAAATTAGCTAAAAAACATAAATAATGGTACGTTGCTTTTAAACTGGCTGATAAATTAGTCTCTTGATCTGCATGTTTTCATAGATCAATATGTTGCTCTGCAACCAGTCAATGAATAGTCAGACCTGAAATGATAGCCATCCAAAATTGTGTATGGCACTAGGAACCCTAGCACTGTATTCATGTTGCCTACAAAATTTGTTGTATAACTATGTGACAGAGCACAGCAAAGTGTTTTTGACTTTTCATGATGTGTCAGAAGCTAGTTATAATAATTCTTAGCTAACAGAAGTACAACCAGTCAGTGATTTTAGGGTTGGAAAAATTACAATGATATGACAATCAATGACCATCCAACAGATGGCTCAATATTGAATTTTATGATACTTCAAGTCATTACAGTCATATTTTTCAACATTTCTAGGTCATGACATTTCATTGTCAGTTGATCCATGTCAAACATGCAAAAATTAATGTCAAGTCAAAATATCCCTTGCCCGATACGATATTACCCTCCTATGAATCAGAACATGAGCACAACATGTCTCAAATTTGGGCATGGCATGTCAATAGAAATGAGAACAAAGGGAACAGATCTAACATGTCAATCATGGTGACTTGCATGATAATCATGGTTGAGCAAGAATCCAGCAAAAGTAGGCAAACCTGTGTTCCCTTCATCAGCATTGTCGACAGGAGTTATCAAATAGTTCTTAATTATTCTTCCTTAAATGGGATCAATGCTTGACATGAACGTATCTGAAAACAAATAGGACAAAATTAATCAATGCAACATGTGTAATATATAAAACATTTTCATTTTGTAATCACAACTCATCTTTTCACAATTTTATTGATCAAGTAAGACATTATTACACACAGTAAGTAACATTTCAAACAAAATAATTCAATCTTTGTTGACAGCTCCTATTCTGCAAGTCGAAATAATTCATTGAGATAGACAAAAAAATCTTCTCTACCTTTTCATCCAAATCATCCTCAAACTCTTTTTCATCATAATTTGATGAATTAGTATTACCCTCTCCTTCAGCAGATGCAGGCATTTTGTTTCTGTTGCCTTGGGGTACATAAAGAAGATTTTGTGCTAGTGTCTTGCCTCTAGACAGGAGTTCACCATTATTGAAATCATCCAATGTAGAAAATGTATCAACCAGGGAACAAACAGTGTTATCATAACTATCTCCACACTTTGGCCAGGACATAAGTGGATTGGATAACAGCATGATCAAAATTGTGACAGAATGCTAAGACACATCCCATTTTAAATGGTTCACTGAGGTTTTCAGGGACCTTCTACATCACAAATCTGTTGATAACCATTATGCTTTTGGACGAAGCTGAATGGTTGGAGGAGTAAATGCAAACATCTTAAATGAAGTCTGTAATTCAGTCATTGATGCAGATGATGCCCCAAAAACATTTAAATTTTGTTGCAACAAGATTTCTGAGTTCATTGCTGGTGAGTACTGCAAAAATTTTATATTTTTCACCAAAAATTGCAAAGGAAGAATTGGGAAGAGATTCCTATGTAAGTATATGTTTTGTAGAAGCAACACAGCTTGCTTCTGCTTTCTTGCTCATAGTAGCATCATATGAAGTCGATTGTCTTGTGGCAGAGCTCAACTCAAAACATAATTATCTCCATTATCATTATCCATTTCAATCATGTGGATGAATTGATGACAGCAGCAGCATGTGGAAATGCTTCATAGCCTCTTAGAGAGATATGGTGTGAGAGTTGTGCCCCTGGCCCATTAGTGAGGTGTGGCATGGAGAGCTGTGACCACTGTGGTAGAGAGAAAGCTCCTTCATCATACAGGAGAACCAGCTGTGTATTTTGATCTCCTTGGTTTGTTAATAAACATCTCATGGTGGAAGGAACATTGCTCTGGTCATATCAAAAGTCAAAATGGAGGTAAAACATATGACTGGTTGCAGCAGATTGCAATTAGCCAGAAATGTGCTGTAGGTGGTGGCACTTCAGTGATTAAGTCCAAAGATATTTGCATGAAGAATGAAGAGTTCAGTGATCATGTGTCAAAACATAATACTGCTGGGCATGAAACTATGATACATTTACAGGATTTTTTATCATTTGTACATGATAAAAAGTTTTTAAGGGATTCATAATTTTTGTCAACAAATGATGACAGTCCTGAAAATTGCATTTGTGCATATAAAAATATGATGAATAGTCATTTAGTGCAGCCATGAACCTTGGAGTTGTGGATAGTTTTTAGCCTAGATGTGCAGATCATGTGCAAATATGATTAATACCAATATGATTGTCCATTTTCCATGCCTAGATATGATCAAAAATTCCTGGGCATAATAATAAGTTAGACCTGACAAATTCATAGTGGATATGACAAAGAATATCTGTTTGTTATTCATTTATACCCTAGCATTAGTGCCCATATTTTTTAGTCTTCAGACAGATTTCCTGTGTCTTACAATGAAAAACCTATTCAACTCTATTTTGTGAGTGGTTACAAGCCAAGAAAATGTGTTCATCATGGAATAGTTTTTTCATGAAAAATCAGTCAGCAAGAAGAAAGAATTCGAAAGATTGCATAAATTATAAAGACAGTATTTTGGGGAAATCTAGATAGTCTACTGCAGAAACCATTGATATATTTAGGGTACAATGACTATGTAAGAATGTTGAAGTGTGACAATATCCAATAAAGTGAAAAGGGCATATTAATCTTGCTATCTGACTCTGACTTGAAAATTCAAAGAAAATACAAGTGAAAAGTGCCTCCTTTTTGCTCTGAAGCTACTTAAAATATTATAAGAAAGCAACAGATACATTGGTCCTAGCATACAAAGCTACACAAGGAGATCAGTTTACTCCATGCATTAAGGTCAAAAGAAAAACCAAAGAAGGCAACAACACTTCCTAAGAGAATAAATGATTGATGAGTACGTTTTAATTTCCCTGTATATTAGAGAATAGATGTTCTTCATGAATATTTCTTGAGTTGATATTGGGATTATGCCAAACCATTTCATAAAAGATGTTCTTTGTTAAAGATTAAAGAGATTCATTTGAAAAGCTACTAGGAATTGAACAAGGAGTACAAAATGCAGAAAAAGAGATTGAGGGCTGAACATGGTACAATGGTATGGATATGCATTATAATTACATTTGACTGAAGGATGAATGGGATATCAAGCTCATGATATTCCCACATGAGCAAAAGCTGTCCTATGAAAATTTTGTGGTGACAATGAATCTATTTCATGACCAAGAACATATTGATTAATTGTAAAAGTACAAAGTCAATTACAATCAATGGCACAGGAAAGCAAATAGGGTAGGGCCGGCATCATGAGTATTGCTATCTGATGGTGAACGAAAATGTTTGCATGCTACTATACAACAAATCTACATAATTAAAAACTGTTTTGTCTGAAAATTGAATCACAAAAAATGTTGTCTATACAAATAAAAAATCAAGTCGAAGTATGTAAGAAAACCATCAAGAGGTAACGATGCATTATTCATGTAAAATGATAAAGCAGCAGTTTGCACCAAATCCCCTTTGGTGTGGAGACATATTTGTCAAAAATGGGTTGGCTTATATATTAAGGGATCGCAGCTGCACCATCAGCAGATCTATGACCATCAGACACAATGTTTTTTTGTCATTTGACTTTTATTGACAAAAACGAAGGCAGATGAATAGTAAGTTGAATTGTTCAGTGGATGCCAAGTACTGACGAAGTGATAAATTACCAGTCACTAGCATGCAATTTTCATAGCAATTGATCTGGTGAAATGGTGGTATAGTGTTTTGGATAGATTTGGAAGGAAACGGAAGGATGGGTTATTGTGTGTCCCATTGGATAGATACTACATCGATGTCCGATGTGATCCTCAAATTCATCTATGCAACTTTTCCCACACCTCACAACATGCTTCTCATCATTCAAGAAAACAAACATCATTTATGGTCATAAAACAGTTGCATGCTTCTGCCATACATCGCCCAAAAGTTTTCGCAATATCGAAGCTGTTTCTCAGACTGCACAAAAACTTTAAAAGAATCGAGTTGATAGAGGAAGTTTTTATAGAAAAATTGATATTGCAAAGGAATAATATGGCTTTTTAATTTTTCGTCATTAAAAAACATGAATGCATCTAAACGATACTCTGTATGGATGTTATCCAATTGAAGCCTTCGAAACAACCTTGGCAAACTGCCGGTCATCGACTACCTCAATTTTCACTCCTTTTTCACTCCAAGGTAGCAAATGAGGCATGAGTATAACAGCAAGTAAATGCTTGCACACTATAGTTTGGCAATTCAATGATGCCAAACCATCACTGGTACTGCCTTTGTTGGACTTGCCACCTTTGATGTTTTGAAAGAACGATCGACAAGTGCAATGCACACCCAGTCTTTGCATACGATTCCAATTGTTGGCCCTGTCTCGTCCCAAGAGGCAAAGGTAGAATTGATTTATCTCCTCGTTGTTCCTCTTGTCTGTTTCTGACATTTCATTTCCCACACGAAAATTGTATGTTTTATTCTTTCGCTGTTTTTGGACGAGAATCGCATCGCGACCTGATCTTTTTGCACGAATTGTCTTTATTATTGGAAACTGCACACTACTTTGAGATTGTTCTTGCTCTTCCAAGAGTGACAATGCACTTTCTAGCAAAGAGATATTGTTCCCGAATAAATCTGCAGCGACTCGCAACGTCAGATTGTGGCGTTTCTCATGCGGTCTAGGTGACGAATCCAAGCTGTGGGACTCGGCGTACATCGCGGCTGTTTCAAAATTGGATGGTGGTTCAATGGGCGGTAAAGAGGAGAGAAAGTCGTCCAACAGATGCAACGGATTGTTCGGGACAGAATGCTGTGCTTCCATTGTGAGAATGACACAATATACTGATACAGTGGACTGTGTGATGCCGTTTTCCTCTTGATACTACGAGCGGCCACCTGCTGCGAAACCAGGAATTTCGGACTGAGAAGCGCACCTGCCTGCTTTGAAAGAAATGTCAGTCATCACCATGCCATTATTTATCAATCAACTCGCGGGGATCATGCGTGGGCAAAGGTTGGGCATGCGTATTTATTTACATATTTCTGGACGTCCATGTACGTTAAAAAAAAACCTCCTACGTGTTTAAACCTGACGACACGAATCTACCTAGGTTAAGTTTGAAAAATGAATTAGTTGTATGTTATTAAAAAGGAAGGACAGACCAACGACGATATCAAAAAGAAGATACACAACCTCCCATGAAGGTCGCTACGCCATGTCGACGACGAGGAAACGAGAAGCACACTTCCAACGATAAACACAGTCACTATCACCCCATCGTCCACAATGTTTGCGCTACGATCTGTAACCCGTCCATTGGCGAGGCACGCCACCAAACAAGGTAAATTAAATCTATTTGATTTAAATGTATCGTTCGCGAAGCGGGGTGGGCATTACCAAACCAGGAATCTCTGCCACAGAAATCATGGTACCATGCGGTGAATCTTTCCACAAATACTCCGATGATGTTCGATTGTCGTGTGTGTGGGTTGCTGCTGTCATCACGCATCAGGCGCATGGCGTTGTGTTGTTTATTTTTGCAAGGATGGCCTCCCCTGGGAGGTTTTGGTGTTAGCTGCGACAACGGCCATGGGATAATCGGCACCGAGTGGGCACCAGCGGTGCCCTGTTGGACCGATAACTTCCTCCGAGGAGCGAAGGATGACTCGTACGATTTATTCCTATGACGCAGTTTATCGGCTTATGGGCTGTTCGTGCTTTTGGAGACTTGTCGCATGGCCTGCTTACATCAGCTGCTGCCTTTCTTGATATTATTCGGCATTTGTGTTCAACCACGTCTTGGATCAACTTCATTGACCAACACCCCATACTCATCTTTCAATCTTCAACAATTATCGTCCCACTAACTGACTAACTCAAAACAGCCACCAAGGCCACCACTACCGTTCCCTCCCTCCGAAGACTCTCTGCTCTCTCCCCCGGCGAAAACGTCGTGGTCCCCCTCATCACCGACTCCCTCGAGTGGACCCTCTCCTCTCCCCCACCCCTCCATCAATTCGAAGAACCCCCCATCATCGTGGAATGCGAACATCTCGCCATCCAACCTGGTGCTGAGGTGGAGGAAGTCCTCGAGAAGCAGGGAGAGACAGTTACGGACATCGTGGGGAAAGAGGGTTGGGTCGCCAATGATCCGGCGTTGTATGAGGGATTGATTCCCCAAAATGTGGAGTGGACGGAGTTTATTGATGAAAAGACCGGAGAGTGGGTGTATCTTGACGAGTATGGGCAGAGGGTGGAGAAGCCGAAGGCGTAGGCCACGTTGAGGTCACTGGAGTGTGAGGGATGGCGGCATTTATCTGATGTGAGACGTGCGAAGGAAGTTGATGATAATGGGGTTATTCTGGTGGAAAAACTGTTTGACAAAAGTAGTCGAAAGTACTTTACTAATTGATTAGTTTTGTGTAGAGACATGTGGGGATTAGTTTAACGTTCAAGTGTAAGAAGAAATATTGTCGTGATTTTATCCCTTAATGCCAATATGCACTAAGTTGAACTTGTACTAAACTTAGAGCAAGTCAACGAAACGCTTGTAATTTCATCCCCTCCTGCCAGTTTCAGATAATTCACACTGGAAATTTGATTGAATCACATTGAAACACTTGATTTCATGAAAAAATTACCAAAACAGACTCCCATAATTATGTCATTTTAATTCCTAAATCGAAATCTACCATCGAATCTTCGGACAACAACAATTGTGCAGTTGCAGTTGAAATTATAATAGTGAAATAATTATTGTATGTAAGACTGGACCTTTAGGGGTTGTCCATTCCAAAAAGAAAAAACTGTGATTTCATACTTTCGTGCCCCGTTTTTACATTCTGTCCTTTGTCCGCAAGGGTGAGGAAACAGCCCTGGACTGAAAGATTACAATCGCACCCTTGTTTTGCATCCCTCCATTTTCAGAAAAACATATTTTCTCCTCACCCTCTCCTTCGAGTCATGGTCCGCGTAAAATAAAGCACATGTCTGACTTACATAAAATTTTGCATCACAACTTTATCTCTCCGTTGCATCATACAGCATTTTACTAAAAAAATATTTGACACATTTGCAACAAGCATGCCATCCTCTGCCTCTGCCAAAAAATAAAAATATGGGCATTATCCCCTAAACAGCAGCAGTGCTGATTCCATCTCCACAAGTAATGAAGCTGCAGTACATGATGCCAGACTTGCCGAGAACAATGACAAATCTACAATTTTGGATGGGGCTGGTTTGGAAGAGAATGACGAGTGTCAGAGTGGGGAACAAGCTAGCACAGAATGCATGAAGGCTGAACCATTTTACCGCCAAAAGAATAATGTGTTCTATATATTGGTTAGCAATGAGCATTGGATTGAAAAACAGCAATGGGTCTGCCTTGTTTGATCCAGATGTACATACTTGGGACACCGAACTGAAAAGTAAGGATTGGAAGCCCAAAATGAGTAGTTTTGCTGATGAAATTGTTAGGAATTGGGCAGCATGTTCTTGGGAGCACAAGGGAATTGCAATCTGCCCAAGAAATAAGCCTGGAAAGTTGACAAATCAACACAATGGCTGATGGATCATCGTATCAATTGGCAGTCTGATGGCACTTCAGATTGTGAAATAGATGCTTAAAATGTAGAGCACAAGATGGAGAGTAAGAGATCTCTATTGAAGGCATCTGCAGTGATGAAAGCTAATGAATAAGCTGAGTTGGACAGCAGATGGACTGGCATTATCCCTTTACTTCCTTTGATACATACTTTGATTGATGACTAGGAAATCAGAGCGGCATTTATTTGTAGTTATGAAACAATCTCTCATTCAGAGTTAGAAAATTGCAATTATAATGAAATGAGAAGTATATCTGTGTGGGGACTGATGAGTCTAACTGAAACAATAATACCTTGAATCCTGTGACTGAGATATTGACTACAGAGGGCCAATATGACTTTGTCGAGCCCATCTCACTTGATCATGCACATGTTTCACACTTGACATCTGCAATCCCAAAAAGTGCATGAAAAAGTTAAATGAAATGCTTTTGACATTGAAGAGCCTAATGCAGAGATGGGAGAGAAGTGGTCAAGGACATTGTGGATTGGAGATTAATGACAATGATGACAAGGAGTTTTATGTCTGTATTGCATGAACTGGGAAGTTTAGACAGTCATCCATACTGTGCACTTGCAACTCGAGCCAACTTCTTCAAACATGACATTATGTACCTTTGACATAGGCCAAGAATCTGCCTTATTTAGTACCCTTAGGTACTAAAAATTAAA
>JALLPD010001992.1:0-10932 GCA_036940065.1 Cyclotella cf. meneghiniana | reverse complement strand
CTGCAGTAATTTCAAAAAATTACTGGTTACTGTGTTTTGGTGACAGTAACCAAAACCGGAATTTACAACCTAGCATGGTTGTCTTGACATAAAGATGGGCAGTGAGTGGGTGGGATGGAAGAAATCCCACAACTACCAAAATGAATTGGCACAAACAAGAGGGGGCATAATAAAAATGATGGAAGTATGGTAGTATTTATCATAATCTTTATTGGGTGCCTGCATAATTTGTCTATCTGCTCAAAAAACAAAATAACCAGATATTTGGTTCTTCCAAATTGCCACCAAATCCATTAATATCCAAACGTGTGATTTTTCTTCCAAACACAGAAAACACTGGAAAAAGTTGCCATGTCCCGACAGGCTGTTTTTTGTCCAATTACTTTTCTACTCCTACCTCCACCAAATAACCACGTACCCAAATACATCGCAAGCATTTTCATACATTAGATGACCGGACTGCACAATCCACCAGTCATGATCATTTTATTTTTCTGGACCGGAGGGAGTGTCAGACGTGAAATGTCTAATCACGCCATATTTTGCGGAGTGTCAGTTGGAAAATGTATACTTCAACAATATTTTTTGGCAACACTTCTTCGAAATAATCATTTATTTGCTGGAAAAGGCAGTTTGGAATGATTTGGAAGAAAAACAATTATGGCATGAAATTAAGAGAGGCTCTTCCAAATTGCCGCCAAATTTGTTCCGAATAAAAATTTGGAATGGATATATTTGGTTATTTGAAGAGATAGATGAATTATGGCAGGCACCCAATGTTTTTGTTTCACATGTTTTTATTTCTCTGAAATCACCGAGCGATAGCCACATTTTACAGAATCTCGGAACATTTGGTTTTCCATGGCATCGAGTTATCAATGTAAATACCATATATATGTTGGACCCCGTATTGTAACTCTCCCAGTCTTGATACTGGACTGTCCAGTATCAAGACTGGGTAGTGTGATCCCCGAATTGAGAAGTGGTTCCGAAAAATGCCCCCAGTTACAATATGGGGACTTCCACTTTGTGACATCCGGTGTGTTCTTTGTATTTTGGCGATGTAAATACCGGACGTCTTGTGTAAAAGCTGGACGTCAAGTATCGATACTGGATGTCTGGTACGACCAGTATTAATACTGGACATGGCCAGTACCAAGACTGGACATGGCCAGTATTGATGCAAGACATCCAGTATTGATACTGGGAAAGTTACAATATGGGGTCTGCATGGCAAGTTTCATAAATGACCCAGTCTTCATACTGTGCGCCCGGTACTGGAGTCCCCGTATTGTAACTGGCCGCATTTTTCGGAACACGTCTCAATTCGGGGATCGCACTACCCAATCTTGATACTGGACGGTCCAGTACAATATCAAGACTGGGAGAGTTACAATACGGGCCCCGACATTTATATTGTATTGTGTGTAACACACCATTCTTGTAACATTTGTGTTGTAATGATCTACGATGATGACTGCAGCTTGTCGCCCCCATACTTACAATACCACACAGAAACCATACACATCGCACACCGCTGTTCGTTGCCGCTGTTTCCGACTCCGGCTCCATCTCAAACTCCAGTAAAACATAATGGACAACATCGACGAAGACAACGAACGGCACAAGCGCGAGGAGCAAGAGCGCCGTGCCAAGCGCAAAGTGCGTTGACGATGGCCATACAATGTGTTGTCGTGCCTGTGATGTGGCAACGGAGTGACCTGCCATTATTTGTTGTCGATTCATTCATGATTGGTTGCCATTGTTTACTGTCGTTGGCGTGGAGTGGCGCCGCTCGTTGACGGCCGTTGTGCGGTGAAGATTCCATATTGAAATCACGACTAGCTGACTCATCTCGCACCGCTCGCACTGAAATCTGCATTCTTTTCAGGCCGCCCGCGAATCCAAATCCGAATCCCAGGCCGAAAAGGAACGCAAACGCAAGGAACACGCACAGCGCATCCTACAAGCACAAAAGAAGGCCAAGCCCGCCCCCCCGCCCACCAAGGACACCGGAGGATCTTCCGTATTCCAAGCGTTGTTTCACCAACGCGCCGAGGGATTTCTCATAGATCTCAAATTCAGGAATGCGCCGCCGCGTCCTCCGGTGGGGCCCTGCTTTGTTGGACTTGGGCTGGAGGGAGAGCTCACGGACAAATGGACAAAGTACAAGCCCAGGAATGCAGTGGAGAGACAGTATGTCTGGAAGCTTCATGCAGAGAAAGATTTGGGTGTACCATTGGCCGTCTCGGCAATGGACTGGGACGGGTCTTATACGGATCCTGATAAGGCCAAGGATGACGCCAATGCTCTCATTTCCAAAGACGCATCGGGACACAAGTCTCATCACGTTCCTCCTATGCATCCCGACGATGATGCCCTCATCAACTGGAAGGGGAGCTTGGGTGACACCGCCGCTGAACTGTTACAACAGAAAAGAGATAGGGCACGAGCCGCGGCTCGATTGGCATTGGCTCAGGGATACGGCGCGCCCCTTCCACTCAACAAGGCCCTCACACCTATTGCCACTGCAACTTCTGCAACAGCCTTTAAGTTGAAGAAGAAGCATCATTTGCAATCCCGTATCCTCGACGAGAAGACTCCCAACTTTATGAAGAAGACAACATACCTTACCAACGATACCGTCAGCGTACATCGATTCACCTCCTTGGCACATACACAAGAACAACGTGCAAGAGATGTCGATAGGGCGTTGGCAGAGACCAAGTCCAAATATACTGAGACTGATGTTATTGAAAATGGATTCGGGGTGGCCAATTCGTATCCCGTTGTTGGAGCCAACGGCGCCTTGGATCACAATGACGGTGGCGAACAAAAGAAAAAGAGAACACATCCCACCAAAAAGGATGTATTCCCCGTCTGGGATTTACCCCTCTTGCCCGATGTAGCGACATGGGGTCACACCTACACGCACGTGGTACTGGACAACCCTCCCAAAAGCATCAAGGCCAATTTTAAGTCTTCATCCAAATCCAAGGATTCAAACAACGGAAAATCATTGGTCACAGCTCAACAGCTTCGCAAGGCAATTGTTGCTGATGTCACGAAACAAACCAACAATGCTCGAATGGCATGCACTGTGTGGGTACCCAATCTTGATGTAGTGTCCGATACCGAAACTATCCCCGAAAGTAAAGACGACGAACACGCCCCCGCGAAAAAGATCAAGGGGGAGTCTTACCAAGCCGTTCAACGATACGACCTTGACGTGGTCCCACTTCGCGATGCCTCAGGCCCTCCTGTTCATTTCATCTTGGTGGTAGACCCCAACAAACCATATGTGGGGTATCATCCCGTGGGAAGTCGTGTGCAATTGTCCACTGGTAGGCCAGTTGTGTTGAGTGGAGGCCAGTCATCATCGGAAAATAATTCAGAGATTGACACGGACAAAAGTATCATTACGCGGAGGGAAATGGAGCGCGAAGAGAGGGAGGATATCGAGAAGAAGGCTGCCGAGGTGGATGTAGATCTAGCAGAAAAGTATGGCTTGGTTGAAGAAGATGTTGAAGGCGCTGGTCATAGCAAGGGTGAGAAGACAAAAAGAAGCAGTGCAAATGATAATAGAGGGCAAAAGGAAGATGAAGAGGACGAAGAATCAGAAGAAGATGCTTTTTGATGGATCACTTGCAATATATTACTTAAATTTGGCTCACACACTTGTCATGTAATGATGGATTCAAAGTTACAATTTATTTGTGTAGAGCTTGTGCTACCTAATTAGCTCAAGGTTGCTTTCAAAACGGTGATCGATTCATCTTCAACTTGAAATTCATCACCTCCCAGGCAAACATGTCGGTTCTCGGCGTGTAGACACAATCCTATGCATACGAATGATGGAGTATTGTTGTGTTGTGTTGCAGGTATATTTTCCAGCTAGGTCTTAATTTGCATTATTTCTGTTGTCGATGTCTATATCAAAACTCTCGCCAATTGCCCAATCATTAGGGTCAGCTAGTGGCAAATCGTCCAAACAGAGCCCATCTCCATCCAGTATCGGATTTTGAATGAGGCTTTCTTCTGGAACGGGAATCATGGTGGATTGCATTAAAGATGGATAATCAATGTCACCTCCTGTGTAGAGTTGTGGTGCTGACTGGTAGGCTCTTGCAGAAGTTCGAACCTGGGATGACACCACAGGTTGAAAATCTGACAAGGCGGGGGCAGGAATAAAACCAGTATCAACTGGGGGCTGCTGTTGTTGTTGATGCTGTTGTTGTAGAGACGAGATAACCTCGACTGGGCCCTGAGATGAGTCCACGTCATAGGGTGATATGAACTCATCCTGTGTCCGGAGAAGTACGGATACTGGAGTTGGCATCGGTATGTCAATGTCATCTGTCGGGACAGTTGACGGTGGGGCCTCAACGGGCAACGCAGACTGAGGCGGCATAGACACGGTGGCAGTCAGATGTGATTCAGCATACAGCGCTTCAGGTGCAGCTACCATTGGAGGAGGATGGTACGGCGGCTGACTGGACTGGCTGGCTATAGCGGGTGTACATGGCCTGAAATGAGCGTGATGGATATGACGAAGATGCCGCTGCGGAACAATGGGCATGATGTCGTGAAGCACTGCCTTCACCGCTGATTGCGCAGCAGCCTGTGCGGATTCTGGTGTCACTCCGCTGTGCGTATTGTTTATCGATGCAATGGAATGAGTTTCGTCACCAATGAGCTCATTCAAACTTCGTTTCAACGATCCAGTGGAAGGGAAGGACGCTTCGCGATTGAGCTTGGCGTTGTTCTCCCATGCTTCTTGACCTGCTAGCGATTCAAATGATGGACGGCGAGATAGTTTTTTCAACCTTGATGGATGGACGACCGTCGGGATAGCAAGAAGTCGCGTCTTTACTTTTGAAAGTCGATGATCGACAATATACATGTTGGCTGCAACATGACGATGAGGTGAAACTTCATACTCATCGGCTTCGTTTAACAGGTTGACGTTTCCTCGTGCCAGCTGACGAAGGGCACTCGACTTGCGTGAAGCCCACGATAAGAATTTGAGGCGTTGCTCTGGAGTCAAAACGCTGAGTGTATTAACCTCTCGATGCTTTGCTGCTTCATGCATCCCACTGATGGTGGTGTGTATCGAGTCAATGACATTGTTCGTAGCTGTTGCAGTGTGTCGATTAATCCAGGTGTTACTATCCGCGAGTATGGCCCTTTGCGTAGTTCGGACTCTGTCTTCTTGTTCGTAGGATAATCCAACTTCGTGACAAAAAAGTGGCCACATTCCTTCGCAGGGGCTTGCTCTGTACGTTCCACTATGCAGGAGCTTGGGTATGTAACAGGGCGGGAAAGAGGAAGAGTTAGATGAAAAAAAGGCAACCATGCATCATCTGTCCTTATTGCTTGATAAACAGGCGATGAACACAGGGAATAAGAAGAGCAAGTTAAGCAAAAGTTAAATGCCCCTCAACAAATGGTCACTACCACATAAGCCACAGTGCTCTCAACAGAAGAGAAAGACTAAGGAAAGCACAGGCCACTGAGAAGAGAAAGTAAACAAAGGCACCGTAGCACTGCTGTTCAAACAGTCTGTGACTATTTTTCGACTAGCTTCTTGACACTTCATCTACCTCCTTTGCAAAAGCAAAGACAAGACATCACGAGTCATGGCAAATAACGCAATACATTCTATAGAAGCAATAATTTCGATGAGAATGCCATCTATTCAAAAACTATGCCGACAGAGTGTGTGCAACATTGTCAGTGCAGCCAGGTCAGAGAAAGTAAACAAGCGATGCGATGCCGTTTCTTGCAATAATAAAGCGTCAAACATTGTGAGTCCAAGAGCGATTTCCGAGCATCCAAACATTCAGAAAGGCCATAAAATGATGATCAGGCTAGAGATTCAGTGTCTCAGGTCACTTTGGTGCCACTCATGCACTCACTCGTTCGCCAATCCTGGCAGCACTCAACCGTTCGCTACTACCCCGTCCTCCCCTCCAAAACCCCTCTTTCTGGAGCATGAGCCACAACACAAACTTGGTTTCCTTCGAAACAACCAAAGACGATAGGTATTGATGTTGAAAAGTGTAAATGATTTGCAGTGCAGAGGGAAGACGTGTCACATTGAATATATTGTGAATGTTGTTGTTGTTGTTGCTGGTGTTATTGTTGTTGAATTCATAATGTATCGACGGCGGCGGTAGGGATTGAAGGTTGTGCTTGATTCCCTGTCCAAGAGAGACATTGTGCTGGTGCTGGTGTAACGCCAGTGGATTATGAACCACAGTAAGGGCGTTCCCTGCTGTGTGATTTTCTCCGTGAATATCGGAACTGATCCTTTCTCTGACTTGTCGCAAAAATCCATTTGCGTATAGGATTCTCTCCCGATCCATCTGGGCGGAAAGCGAGTGAACCTTGGCCTCCAACTCTTCAAGATATGCCTTGCGCCTCTTTCGCGAGAGCCTTGCCGATTCACGATTTCTCTCGAGCCGCTTGAGCCGCTTATCGGTGGTTTGCGGCGGGACGCTTGAGGAGACGGCTTGCGGCTGGGCCCACGAGGTGCCGTGAGAGGAAACGCCATGTTGGACGGCCGACGGAGCTGCGTAGAGCGCGCTGTCGGGAGTGGACGTGGGGACGCTGGAATCTGTCTGCGTGGAGGCAAAGCTGTTGTGGCTGGGGTGGCTTGACGCCAGACTACCCGACGAGGCCTTGGATTCCAGCAAGCCATTCGATGGCTGGTGGTGGTAAGGATGCGGATGCGGCGAGAAGTTCACGGGCTCGAACGAGGTCTCGCCGGGCGACAGCGACGACGGACGCCCGCCGTGTCCAAGCTGCGCGTCACACGACCACCGAATGCCGCCGCCGCTGCCAACGTCGGCTCTGGCGCGCTTCGCATCGCTCTCGCCATCCACAAAATTCACGAATCCCTCGGGACTCGCAAAATCCAGAGGCGAAGGAGCCGACAGCGGCGACAGCGGCGGGGGAGACGCGCCGTGATCGCCATGGCTGCCATTGGGAGACGGGGGTAGTCCAGCCATCGGATTGGGAACTCCTCCCGCTGCCATGTTGTTCATAATATTATTATATTATATTATTGATCAGCACTTGTCGTCGACCCTGTCGCTTCGGAGGCTGACCTGTCAATGGTCGCAACGAAGGGTGTCCGCCATGGTCAGAACTTTGTTACGGTAACATACCGTAGCTTCAAGAGACGGGGTTACGAGGTCTGAGGAGAAATCGTAGGCAACAAGGGGCGAATACAAAGTTAAAGTGGGCGAGGACATGTTTGTGTCGTACCAACTAATGTGGAACATTGTAGTAGGCAATTCTGCAAATGTTGGTAAGACGGACTTTCCCAAAGGGGCAGAAATTAGTGCCGTTAATTTTTTTCTCTTTCTTCCTCGTGCATGGTTTCATACGGTAGTCAGGTAACTGACGTATGAACGGGACCGAAATCTTGTCCAAGAACATTCCTGGATGTTCCACTCATTCTCACCGCCTCTGTAACTACATAAATGATATTCGGTGTCTACATGACTACCCTTTACCCCGTGAGAAACCTGGTGGACCTGTACAGCATCCAAGTAATCCAGAAGAAAACTGGTGAAGGTGTGGATGCATCCTGTACACATAGATAACCCCCGGTGTCATAAATAATTGTCCTTTGTACACATTTATTCTTGCTCAGATTCCCTGCAAACTGTGTCGGATACATTCTTGCAGTAGATCTCAAACCTGATCCCAAATGGTACCATTCGCCCAAATGGTCCCAAGGAACCTAAGCCTATATGAATGATCAAGATCATCCCATTCTGTAATTAGATGAGCATCTTGAAATCTGAAAAAGAGATAACACATTTTAGGCCATCACATTTATTTGGAAGTAGAAAGTTGAATTAATCGTACTCTCTCTATATTTAGTCATGACAATTTTTCATGGAACACTATTCCTACAAAATGTGCCCATTCACCATGTCAACCTCAGGCAGTGAAAGCAATGATGCTGTGGGCACCAGCAAGTTCAACAGCATTTGGTTGCATGACACCACTCTTGCTGGTAACAACTTGACCCCCAAGGCACAGATGGTTGTTTGTCACAAAGGGACAACAGCCATGGCTTTTCATGCCATCTCCCACTTGTGCATGCAGTGCTTGAAGCCGTATACACCCGGTTCCTTTGAAAAGCATGCTCAAGGTTGTGATGATACATTGCCAGCATCAAAAACAACTGTAAACAAGTGAGAAGACATTGCAAGTCTTGGGCAGATTGATGCACCAGAAATGGCACAAGAATGACTTCTTTGCAGCATGGGACAAGACTGGGCCGTAAAGCGGGACCAACAGCAAGGAACAAGAAAATCAAGGCCCTTTGCATCACCAATGGATGCATCAAAATTTACACAAACAATGCGATATTCATGCAATACTGTTACCACAAGTCACAGGCCTACAAGGTTTGCAAAATCAACTTCATGTCTGAGGAATTGGACAAAGACGTTAATGTGTGTGGCAACAAGAGTGACAATGGGCCACCCTAGGAATAAGACAAGTTAGATGGAGGAGTAAAAGAGAGCGTTCAATATGTGCAAGGAAAAGAAGATGGGGTGAGAGATGGTCCACCTGATTCTTCCTCTTCTGAAGGGAAGGGGAGAGATTCTGAGGAGTACAACAAGGGAGAAGAAAAAGAAGATGCTGACATAGATGAGAGAGCAAGAGATTTGCACAAAAAGAGATGCCAGATGGCTTGGGTGGAGATCAGGTGAGGGATGGCCAATCTGATTCTTCCTGTTCTGAAGGGGGGAGTAGGGTTCTCTTGGAGGAGCAGACAAGGAGGACTTGTCGGAGAAAATGACAGAAGAACGCTTAAATAAAATAACAGAGGACCTGATTGAAACATCAGAAGCAAGGAAGTAGGAGCTGTGTCCAGGAATAGGGCAACGAGACCAGAAAACATTAAAAAAACAAGGTTGTCAGGAGGAGCATCAGGAGTAGGCATGGCAGGAACTAACTGGCCGGTGGTGCCCATATTCATGCTTTTGTATTTAACATGGATTAATGTTTTTAATTGGTTTAACTCAGGGTTTAAGCATATTGATTAGTGCATTATCAAGTTTCATATGAAATGTACATTCATAACATTGTTTCATATTAAAAATGTTCTTGTCTAGAGGTGGCTTACATATTTTGAAAATAATTATGAGCATCTAAGATGAAATAATCATTAATTAGCTATTTTATTGAATGAGGAATATTTAGATTCAGCTTAAAATGTGGTCCCCAGGGCATTAGCCTCGAGATGCATAACTTGAAAATAAGTATGAAAATATATAAGATGAATCAATTGTTAATTAACTATTTTATTGCATGATTGAGCATTTAGATTTAGCTCTAAATATGGTCTCCCAGAGCATTAGTCCGGAGGTGGCTTACATATTTTGAAAAGAAATATGAACATACATGATGATTTAGTTGTTAATTAGTACAGCAATATGATGCTGTTGCTGTGCACCCACAGAAAAGAAAGAAGTATGTCAGTGCCTACATCCTTATTTTGTCTAGATAGTTTAAGCACAATTTACTAATATACACTTATTGATAAGGTAGCTTACAGAATTTGAAAATAAGTATGAACATATATTATAAACCAATGTTAATTGATTTTTATTGATTAATAAATAATTATATTTAGCCCTAATTATTATCCTTCAGGGCATTAGCCTTGAGGTGGCTTACATATTTGGAAAATATGTATGAACAGATATTATGAATCAATTGATACTTGAATAAATCAGATATTTTGATTCAGCTTTATATATGACTCCCCATGGCTTTAGCATCAAGGTGGCTTACATACTTTTAAAAGAAGTATGAACATGTATGATGAATTCATTATAAATTGACTATTTTGTTAATAAAAGGGATATCTTGATTCAGCTCAAAATATGATCCCCCAGGGCATTAGCTCAGAGGTGGCTTACCTTGGACATCTAAGATGAATTGATTGTTAATTGACTATTGAATTGAATGATGGAATTTTTAGGTTCCACTCAAAACATGATCCCCCAGAGCATCATTCTGTAGGTGGTTTGTATAATTTGAAAATAAGCATTAACAAATGAGAACGGGCCTGCAGAAGGTACACTGCATCTGTCTGTTACCCACAAAAAATAGACAAAACATTGCAGCAAATCGATCCATATTCACCAAACTATGGATATGAATATCAATCAAATAATTGTAAGCTCGTATGTTCTATAACATTCATGGTTGGATCTTACAATTGCTCCACTGTTTTCTCACTTCTCAAACAGAGCAAAAAATGGTAGATTTACCATTAACATGGTAGTAGAATGTTATTTTGGAGTGGTTTTTGGCCATTTATCTTTTGTAGATGGATTTGCCAGGTGTGCTGTATTGTGACAGGAGCATTGTGACCTAGAGTCTATGGAGGCATAGGAAACAAAGAAGAAATGGAGATAAAACTAATTGAAGAATTATGATTTATTGACTATTTTTTGAGCTCCTCTACTTGTTCTACAGTGTTGGCCCAGAAATTACTCAAGGAGCAGCATGTCCACACCACAGCTCTCTCAGAAATGTGGATGCCAAATTGTAGTGAGCAAACTCACTGGAAGAACTATCTTTAAAATCCAAATACCATGATATATTGAGCACATGCATCTTATGTACCAGTGGTCTACCAATGGGTGCTATGCTGGATACGAGAGGGACAGGTAGTTGGTGAAAGGAATCAGTACATACCTAATGTGTACCATGCTATCCATCTGTATGTAGCCTAGAGCAATCTGCTGTAGCTATGTACGCACCACACTTATTAGGCCCTTTTCTGGTACCTATTGTGTACTTCCTCCTGTACACAAAGAGAGCTTGTCATAGGCCATGAATCTGCTTACACTTGTAAGCTCTAGGAGCTTCCAACTGGAACCTCCCAAAGGT
>JALLPD010001991.1:0-10930 GCA_036940065.1 Cyclotella cf. meneghiniana | reverse complement strand
ACAATCCACGTATGTTACCATGTCTTCTTAATGTCAAACAGATAAAATATAAGCATTTGAAAGGTTGCAGGCACTGCAGAAAATTGCATGAGAAGATGAATGCAATCACTCAGCCTCAAATTGTTGATATTTTTCTTATATGAAGTTCCAAACATGAATACATATGGAAAAGCTGCAACAATACTGTATTCACCATTAGTAAACTCCTAGATTGGATACTGGGATGAAAATGATTTTGCTTTGTTGTATTCTTCTCTGTCAGCATCAACATTGAAACCTATTGTTTTTGTTGCATTGACAAAGTACGTGTGAGTAGTATTAGTGCTAGCATTGTAAATGTTATTTCTTAGAATTAGCTAAGTAACAATGTTTTTATGCAAAATTTGTTGCTATCTTGTCATCAACGTGATTATTATTTTCAACACAATACAATTGATTTACATATATGCATCAGTAGTTGCAAGTGCATTTGCAATGTCATCCTTCATTTCATCTTGGACTTTCTTGTTTGTGTCATCAGAAGTTTTTTGGTTTTTGGACAGGAAGGTCTGTGTTGCAGAAGTCAGTTAATCTTTGAATGGAAAAGCAATGGCAACAAGATTTTCTTGTCAATTGGATTTATAACTTTTACAGATAACCATTGGTATACAATCCAACTTCTTCCAAAAACATTGGCAGATTCACTTTGGAATGTCTTTTTTTACAATGAATCAAATCCTCCTTTATATCCAACAAAATGTAGAAATATGTTGCTGTTCATTGTCATTGGGTGATTGTAAGTTTGATACAACTTGAGGTGCATCTTGTTTGCATAAGATAGATGATCCTTTGATGGCAGACTGCTGGTGTTCACGTAAATGCCTGCTGTTACCTTCAATTTTAATGATATTGTAGCAATACCGTACATATGATCATATGAAATTTTCAGACAGATGGAGTTTCATCACCAATTCTTCTGATAATATCAAAGTCTACTTTTCTGGCAATTGAATTCTTTGGCATTTTCTTATGTGAAATGCTTTAAGCACAACATGTACAATTGACTGCAATAGGTTCATCAGTATTATTTACAATGAGTTCAGGTTGTAAATGATGATGACATTTTTCAATTGATTGAGCGGGATCTTTTATTGTAAAAACACCATTTGTTTTCTAAGGCATAATCTGTTGCAATGACCTTCATCTTAAACTGGCACTATCAATTTAATTTACAATTTTTCTTCATAACCATGAGAAACTTCTTTGGTCAATTTCAAAACGTCCAACCTGTTACATGAAAAATTCATTTTTTTCTTTGCTATGGGCTTGCTCTTGTGTTGTATTCTCTCATTCCACAACATGCACATCATAGTAATGTACCATCCATAGAATCATCACTGTAGAGCTGCCTTGTTCCCCATGGTAATCCTTGACCTAATGCTTGAAAAAATTATCTCCCACATGTTTTTGTTTTCAAGAGTAACTTGTCTCTTTGTAATCTTTGTTTCAGCTCTTCAACTACAATATTTGCTTTTTTGATATCTTCTTCATGTTGTAGATTAGACTTTCCATTGCATTCTTGTAAGTCTTGTATGTCCTACATAAGCCATTCAAGGCACCACTTTCCAACACATTGATACCGTTCAAAACACCAGTCCCTGGACTGGGAGCTATTTCATATTCAGTAGTATCACATGGAATTTCAGATACCAGTGTTTTGAAATTACCTTTGTTATAAAATAAATTATTTTAGCCTTCTTTGAATTCACTGTATTTTTTTGCACTGGCATTTCAATTCTTCCAATCCTGTGAACATTTTCTATGCTTTGAATTTATATCATCCTTATGTTCCTTTACATCTTTTTACACTTTGTATTTATTTAATCTTTATGTTCTTGTGAATATTTTACTCATTTTATTTATTTTATACTATGTTCTTGCATATATTTTTTATGCTTTGCATTGATTCCATCCTTATGCTCTTGTGCATATTTTCCACACTTTGCATGTATTTCATCCTTATGTTCCTGTGTGTGTTTTCTATGCTTTTACTTATTTCATCATTATGTTTTTGTGCATATTTTCTACACTTTGCATTATTTTATCCTTATACTTTTGTGCATGTTTCTAAACTTTGAATTTATTTTTTCCTTTTGTTCTTGTACATGTCTTCTATGCTTTCCATTGATTTCATTCTTATGTTCTTGTCTAGGGCAGCGCACTCCAAAAATCCACTTTTTCTAGTGTTCACATTAACATCAAAACTTACAAAATGGTAGCATTGGGCATTGTGAAAACATTCCTATTTTTTTGAAAAAAATGACCCCTTGTAGCTCTTCAAGCATGAAGTTGGTTTGGCATTAGTGACTCAATTATATAGGACTTTTTAAGTTAGTCCTTAGTAATCAACAGGTTTTTATACAGCATACCTAATTCCTACATACTTATATACATGAATTATGAAGTATTACTTGTCATTTATACTCATTTTACAATCCACCTATACATGCTCATTGTATTTGGACTTTGTTTGTATTTTCACAGTAATTGATGGCTTACCTCCCCTCAGTACTCCTGATCCCATTGAATATATACCCTGTTTCATGTCATCACTACAACAACCAGACCTTGATACCACTGGTGTTTTTTGTTCCGTTCTCCTCTGTGTACATCCAAAGCTGTTCAAATTCTAGTCCTACTAGGTTTTCATCTCCATGTGATCTGGGTGGTTGTAACTTCTCGTATTGGTCTGTTTCGCCTTTGATTCTAAATCATCTCTCATTTTAATTGTGTTGTCAATTATGCACCCTTTTTCCTAGATCAAAGTCATCAACATCAGAAGATTTGGTCCCCAGTTGTGTAGTTTGCTTTCTGGAGCAAAACTCCACTGTCAGTGAGTCAGGAATGCCACGTCCTTTTTGCCAAGGGATTTTTTATCTACTAGATGACTGAGCATCTCTTGGTGAATAGGGAACACAACATTCCTGGACCAGGGATGATGAAGATCCTTACAACCA
Organism: Cyclotella cf. meneghiniana; assembly: GCA_036940065.1. Taxonomy (NCBI): domain Eukaryota; phylum Bacillariophyta; class Thalassiosirophyceae; order Thalassiosirales; family Thalassiosiraceae; genus Cyclotella; species Cyclotella cf. meneghiniana. Next base: position 7,934 of record JALLPD010001991.1, on the reverse strand, counting down.
AATCCCTTAATGTAATGCAAATTTGTTCTTTAACAGCCTTGAGTTTTGCTGCTTCACCACTCAACTATCATCTTAGTACTCAAACAAGGCTCTGAATGAAACATATCAATATAAGCATAGTCATTTTGAACAGCAATCATCATTTTTTGATGGAACCCTAACTCCTTTTTTCAGATTCACATTGCCTGTCTGATGATGTTCTTTCAGATTTTATAACAGCTGGAGCAAAAATGTAAGTAGTTATTTTTTACATACTTCCCTCATAGTTTGCTGACTTTGTACATACTTATGTATGAAATTTGTGGCCAGGAATAGCCCTTGGTGCTGCAGGCTTCAATTCCCCATCCATAATAAAACCTACCAAACTACTGTAACTAACCACTTAATGACCAATCAATTGATGTCTCATTACTCACAAGGCCCATGGTGTCTGTACATCATACCATTAAATGCACTTCCTAGTCAATGGTCAAGGTAGATTGAAAGCATATATAAGTGCCTGGTTATTCAGGCTTTCCTCATCATGTGCCTGTTGTAAGATACATACACACTAGTTCATTCATCTCATCCCCTGTCAATCACTACACTTCAATTTAATTTCATGATGTTACATGTGCATCTAACAAGGTAATGGTAGTTATAGTCTGCATCATAACAAAAGGAAATTGTTCATATGATTAGTTTTGGATACATAGTTTTTAATACAAGACAACTAGGCAACTCCAACTTTCACTTGCAATATGTTATGGAGGATAGTCATGCAAGAGCCAAAGCATGGCACTGGTAAATGAAAAGCAACCAGTCTGAAAATCAAAAAACACCAACATTCTCTTGCCTAGGCTTGAAGAGCAAACCATTTGTTTGGGAATTCAGAGAGCTGTGGGGGTCAGAACATGGATGACATATCATGTGAGTTCATGATGAATCAATGTGTTTTTCAACAATATAACTTAATGAGTTTGTTGAAATTAAGTCCATGCCCTATTCATTAGTTGATTGTTATGTTGTTTACATTATCCATGATATGTTCAATATTGATGGCAACACTGTGAGTGAGACACTTTGTCTCCCTTGTCACATTTGCTCTCACAATGATTTATAATGTTACATTTCCAATTGCCTGCCCACCTGCACATCTCTGGATTCTATTCTATTCAAAACTTTCTCTCTGATTTTTCCACAATCCTTTCTAGCCACTAGTCTGCATTGTTGTAGCCCCACTTGAATCCTGAATCCTAGCTCTTCCAAGTTCTGTTTTCCCAAACTCTGCTCCTCCCCAGTTGGCTGCTCACATGACTTGAAAAATTGCTCCCCAATGTTCTCTTTCATAGTTCCAAAAGATTGATTGTTTTGTCTCCTTGTATTTACACAAGATCATACTTAAAAAAATGGGACTGCAAAACTTTTCATCAATGTTACTGTTTTTGTTATTGCCTTCTCTGTAATCTCATCTTCCCTCTTCCTGTCTGCTATCATTTTGCTCTTTTTGCTGTTGTCATTGCTTTTGTCCTCATGCAGTGCCACAGATCCATGTTTGACCCATAATACCATTATTCATGGACCTTTATTTCATCTCTGTCACTTCAATGAAGTCTCCAGGTTATAGTTGTTTCTTTTTCCCACTCCCAGCAGCAATAATGATTGATTGTTGTGTTTGGTGCATGAGAAGATACATACTCATCTGGCAGTAATGGTGGTGGTAGGCATGCATGCCCATCTCCAACACAGAAATGGCACCATTGACTTCATAGTCTTTCAATGATGGAGGGAGAATGATTATCATCATTTTCCACATATTCCTTTCTATACATGCTCTTGGATGGGTGTATCTGCATCCTCAGTTAGCTGCTACTCCCACTTGAAATATTGTTTTGCTATGTTCTCTCTCATATTTCCAAAAGGTTGACTGTTATATATAGAGAATATAGCATGCATGAGAAAGGGGCTGAATAATTAATGAATATAGTAAATATACTCATTCATCACATGCAACAATCAACAGCCACATACATTCTTCTTGCACAGTGCTACTTTTGCTCAACTAGGATGCTTCCCCACAATGAGGTTGACCTTGGTGTTGTAAGAAGAAAGTGGTAGAAAGAAAAAGAATAAAGAATGTCCACAGTTAGCCACTGCTGACAGGAAAGATGCTAGAAGATGAAGAATTCAACATGGTTGCTGCATCAGCCACATCTCCTGCTCCAAAAGAGAATCTGCTTTCTTGAGGAATTTTTGCTGCAAAGATGGCTGATTTTGTGCCATTTCATAGCATGTTACAGAGTGAGTGATTGCAAACAAGTATGAGGACACTCTGGGCATTTTTAGGGCTCATGTTGCTCATTGTACATGCAGATTTGATTGATCGCAATTGTTCAAATTACTCCAAGTAGAATTCAGCATTTTTGCAAGCGTGTAGGCACAAATTATAGAGGGACCCGTGAAGCATCCCATGTAAAAATGAAACCATGCCTAGATAACACTATAATCTAGGCATAATGTAATTTGTATTTAATGAAAACATTTTGTTTGGCATCAGCATTTTGCCAAGCCGATCAAATGTTAAATTACACAATCAATATATTTGACCAAGGCTATCTCATGGATTGCCAGAATTTGTTGTTCTTGGGTCAAACAAGAACGTGGTCATTATTCCTTTGTTTGGGGGGTGCACCCCCCTATTCTTTTGCATGTTTTCTATGCTTTGCATTTATATCATCCTTATGTTGATGTGTAAGTTTTTGAACTATTTGATTTTGCTTAACCTTATCTTTTTGCGCATATTTTTTATGCTTTGGGTTTATTTCATCCTTATGTTCATGTATAAATTTTCCATGTTTTAAATTTATTTCATACTTGTGTTCTTGTATATGTTTTCTACATTTTGCATTAATTATGTTTTTGTTTTTCAGATAATATTTTCTCAATCTAGCATTGATGATATCTTTAATGACTATGTAGTATTTTTGATAATCCACTTTTATTTTATTACAGTTTTTAGGATATAAAGACTTCATATCATTTATTGTAAATAATAAGGCAAAAAGACAGAGCTTGAGTAGATGTTGGATGCTTTATGTCAAGAAAATGACAAATGATATTTGTGGTAAGTTGTGTTGAGCCAAAGAGTAAAATGCTACCATTGAGTTTCAGTCATGTGGTCAAGAATTTGCATTGCCTTTCCTACATTTTCAAAGAAACCTTCAAGTACCTCTACATCTTTCATAATATCCTCTTTTGAAATTCTCATAACTCCATAGATGGGTTTTAGAATATTGAAAGAATCCTTTGTCAGAATAAAATCTATTACAGGTTTTGTGTCACATCCATTGCTTTGGCAAACAAACATTTTTTTCTTAGATAACAAGAGTCGGGCTTGTTGGCAAAAAGAGACAGCTGTTGAGCTAGGCAGTTTCCAAACTCTTCTGTTGTTTCTTCAGTTTCCCTAAAGCAGATTAGAACACACTGGGGCCAATTACTCCCTTCACCTTGCTTCATGGTCTCTTTCTCATCAAGGTGTTCTGGATCTTTACACTTCATTAGTGCAATGATATGAAAATCATCAAGAGCTCTTGCAGGATTACCGTTCACTAAATCAACTAACAACTTCATGAAGCCTGTAGATCCACTTGGTTTTTCTAATTGTGTGATCCCAATATTGTCTTCTTTCACATGCAAAAGATGGACCAAAGTTATGAATGACTTTTTCCAATTGGTCTTGTTGCCATATTCTTTTATAAGGAACTTGAATTTGGCTTAATTTTCTTGGGTACAGAAATACCAGTAGAATTGTTGACTGTTTGTTTTGCAGTTGGATGAGATGTCATTTGACTTACTTGTTTGTTCAAAGGAAGCTGTACTATAATAAGTAACTGTTAAACAAGTTGGCATGCAATGCAATAATAATGCAGTAATTTCATGAAACAAATCTTATGTGCTAAGTTCTAGAATAGTTTCAATGTAGTTGTGTTACTTGCAGAAGGTCTTTTCTATTTGTTTTGCTATCCACCTGGGATTGTTTTTATGGGATTGTTTTTATTTCTTGTTAGGATAATGTATTGCCAGTACTATGCATCACAATAACATGAGAACCTTATTTTTTGCGACCATTCCTGACTGATTCTTATTGAGATTATGTACAAGCATAATACATACATGAATAGTTACCTGGGATTGCTTTTAACATGATTGTTTTTTTCTAGTAGGGATAATGTATAACCACAATGAATAGAACCTTATAATTTTCTGCAGCTTGGTGATTTCTTGTTGAGATAATGTATCATGCCTCAACCTTCTAATCTTTTTACCAGATAATGAATTGGAACTATAAGAAACAATAGTTTTATTTTTATTTCCCAAGTAAAATTGAGATTTGAGAATTTCTTTGGATTCATGATAAGACTACAGTCACAAAACAAGCCTTGAAGAGTAGGAGTATTGATATTTAGTTGAAGTAGCAACTTTGTACAGTAGAGTCTTTACATAAGAAGGCATTTAAAAAATAATGCATTTTTGGGTCAAGTTTTCTCTAGAAGAAGTCAAGGAGCCCCTAGAGGAGAAAATGGGACAACGGTCATGAACATTAACATCATTGTTGACATAGTTATACTTCAGATAACCCAAGGAGAGTCATGGCTAATGCCACGTCATTTTATAGTATATGCAAGCCATGCATTCACTGCAAGACAAAGCAGTGCATCTTGCAGTGAATGCAACTCATATATAAAATGAAACATGATGCCATTTTTTAGGATTTAGGTGAAGGAATCATCAGTCCCATGTACCATACTTGATTTAGGAATACAATTATACCTTCCCAGTGCAAGTTTAGAAATACTCTAATGAAGGGAAAACTACAAATATGGAAATAGGAAAATATGCAAATAGGGATTTATGAATTTTAGTGTAGCTACAATTAATCAGTTCTCAATTGAAGGAACAGGGTTTTGTTTGTGATTCCACAGATTCCTATGAATTCTATGTACTAGAGATTCAGTAATTCTCCATTTCTGCCTGATATTTGGTTCTGTTGAATTGGGTATTTTGACACACGCACTATGGCAGGGGCCGGATCGCCGAATTTCTGTTACATCAGGTACATAGGAATCATTTGAATCACCAAAAAATCCCAGTTCCTCATGTATGTGTTAGGCCAGAAGCTTGAGAAAGATTATTTATGGGGGATCGAAAAAATAGCAAAAGAATGGGAAATTTTCAAAAGCCATTTTTCCTAAGCTTTGCACTGATTTTACAGTGATATTCATCTGGAATAGCCCCCCTTGGTGAAATTTCAGTGAATTTGAAGTGAAAGGGTATCCTTCATTTTAATCTTTTAATGTACTGGCATCATTTTTTGCCTAAATTTCTCACAGAGTGTCTAACGTAAACAACTCCGTAGGTTTTGAAATGGTTTGTATAAGTGCACAACAGGATTGACATTTGCGATTCCTTGGAAATTGTGAAAAATCTCATTAAGGGAAGTGCAATTCTACAGGAATTTTAAAAAGTCAACTGTCAATCCCTATTTAAAATTCATTAACAACTGAACTCATTTGAGACCGGGCCCTTAGAAATGCATGCTTTCAAAAAGTTATCTCATTAGGGATATAAACGGACAGATGTTGATTTTTTTCTTATTTGCAAGATCGTGGTGATCAAAGAAGTTTCCACACACGGCCCCCAATGCTCCCATCACAACAGAAGCATCTGGCAGATTTCAAAATTATATGTACATCTACAAATGTAATTATATGTGCATCTACAAATATACAAAGGTAAAAACCACTCCAAATAACTGTATTTACAGTACCATGGGTATTAAAGGTAAATATACCATTTTTTTCTTGGTCTGGGAAGTGAAACAGCAAAGCAATTCTAACATTCAACCATGAATGCTTTATCTGAACAGATGAGCTTACAAGCATTTGATTGATATTCATATCCATAGTTTGGTGTATTGGTGGATTTGTAGCAATATTTCATATGTTTTTGATGGGTGACTGACAGATGCACTACGCCTTTCTAAGTTATTGAAGTTAATATTACGATTCTCATGGACTTGTAATGCAATGCCCGGGGAAATGGTGAAAGATCACATCACTACAAAGAATGCAATTCCTTAAAAATTGGTTGTCTAAGAATGTGCCTCTTGCATCACCTGTGATGCGTCATTAATTGATGCCAAATCACAGTACTAATGAATGTGAGTAGTATATTGTTGAAAAAATGAATCAGGATTGAAGGAACACCAGGAAAGCTGATTTAGCTAAAAGATATCTTATCTTTTTAGGTTAGGTTCAGATTTAGTAGAGTGCAATCAAGTACCATAGAACACAAGCATAATGGTTGGCAACGATCTAAAAATTAACGAATACCATCAAAATCTAATTTCGAAAATTTTATTCATTTCTATTTTACAATATTAGGATAATGAAAATGTTTTATATCTTGAGAGGATGGTTTAGAAAATTCATCAGGCTAAAAACAATTTACCTTTTTAACTTAAAATATAATTTGTAAATTAGAAAATCTAATTATGTGGAGCAATGCTAACATAAATTTTCATGTTTCAACCACAGAATAATTTTGATCCATTCATAGCAGGACTAAATCTAATTTTTTTCTTATCCTTACACAAAAGTCTAGATTATGTCCATTAGGCTGAAATAATTGTCCTACCAATCAATGTTGGTTAATAAATTGGGGATCAGTTTTCTTTTGGGGAATTCATTCTCTTTTGGCTTGTAACAATTTCTGTACTATTCCTACATTGGATAATTAAAGTATCTGGTTTTCTGTTGGGAGATTAGTTATTGTTTTGCAGATTGGCTTATCACTATTAAAGTAATTAATACCCAATCCCAGCTTAATAACACATTCCAATCAACAAAGCCTAATGTCACTGATAAAACATGGTTCCCAGAAATTCCCCGACATGCAACAATAATAGGGTGCACAATAATTTTCACCACGGGCCCATTGAATCTTGTGAAAGCTACCAATTAACACAAAGAACTGGATAGGTACATAGAATCACTTCAACTGGCCTAGGTAATCCAAGCAACTAAAAATGCCAAGGGAATAGATGTCCACAAAGGGATGTCGGTAATTTTATAGTACTAATGCCTCATGACATGCACGAGGCAAGATTTTAGATGAATCATGTGATTGGTTAAGTCGTAACTTACCGCGTACTTCCATTTCTAACTATTCATACCTTTAGATGATATAATTAATTATTTGTGAGGTCATGCTTTAGAGAAACTACCAGGCTTTGCCTGGGTTAGTGCAAGCAGTGAGAGGACAATCTTTATTTATAAGTAGTGGTCCTACATGGTACAACAGGTATGTGTACCTTGTAGAATACCTTCAATACCTATTCAAAGGGTGGAAAGAACCATTCACTAAATTTGCACAGGGAAATTTTAGGTATGTTTACTGTAGAGATCTAGGAGAGTTTTAGAGTAGTAAAAAAGAGAGTAGAAAGATGTAAAGGACTGTGAGATGCTTAATTGAAGGTAAGAACTAAGAATAACTTTAAAAAGAGCCATCGATGTTGAACTGTACGGTACAGATGCTTTGAAGACAGCAAAGCTGTTATTACATAGGATATATTTTTTGATTGACAATATTGTGTGTATATGTCTTGCCCTCCATCAAATATTGTCTGACACCATGAATTTCATTCTGATCAACATAAATAAACACAGTATTAGTATCTCCACACCTTTAACAATCAACATATAAGTGCCCATGAGAAAATACGCTCTTTGGTAGATACATCATACCTGCCCAGTCTTATGATTGACATTGAGCTCTGTTCAGTGTGAGGTAATAGGCTAGGAGGACAGGAAATTGCAATATTTTGAATGGAACTGGGAAGTCTGTGACTTTAGAAATCATTGGGATGTGAGGAATGAAAATCTCTGAGAGATCGG
>JALLPD010001990.1:0-10938 GCA_036940065.1 Cyclotella cf. meneghiniana | reverse complement strand
ATACCAAGGAAGCAAAGATGCATTGGCATGGTTTGAAAGTGATTCATTTCAATCCTGAGTTCATTATAATGCTTGAGAATCAATGGAAATGTTTTGATTCAACTGGATCCATGTCTGATATACTCATCCTTTGACAAGGGAAGTTGAAAACCCTGTGCAATGAAGGTATTTGTGGGAGAATTTTGTGACCAGATGTTTTTCAGGCAATGTAGGGTTCTTTATCATGTCATCAGAGACAACTTGATGTTGATGCACTATGGAGTTCCTGATCATTTCAAAGGATTGGATTGGGGGGTAAAAATGCAGCAATCTTGAATGTCATGGGTTGACAAGGGGTATATATTTGGATACACTATTCCTCTTGACTACCAGTCAAGACATTGGTCACAAGATTCATCCATATTCTTATGATAGGAGGGACTGATAATTGCTTCAATGTGTTGAGTTTCACACTGTAAGCAAGAGGGAGTGATTGATTCATCAATTTTACAGAAATATTTCCATCTGTGGGTAAAGCTTCCATTCAAGGTGGTACATGTGACGGAGCATCTTTTGGGTAAGTCAGTACTTATCATTTCCAAGAAATCAATCGTTTTGATTGGTTGTTTTTCTTCCCACCAGTATCTCCATCTAGGTGTTTGAAGTGCATTGATCTCACCCAATATTTGATTAATAACTCATGGTGGTTCTTCTTCTTATGACATGATGCCAGTGGAGTGGTGTGACTTCTGCTGCTCTTTCCCGGTTCTGCTAAAAAGGTCAAGGTAAAAAGCTGTAGATTACTGAAACTATTCTTTGCCTTGATTTTATGCACTTCAAAACCATCAGACCACAGTCAAATAAGAATAACTCTAGTATCTGGTGTCACATCTTCAAGCTCATTATGCGAGGCAGGAAGAATATTCACAACATGCTTATGTAGTTTTTGGATGAAAGCGTTGTCTTTCCAGTCATCTTCATATCCAACCTTGCAGTATTTAGGTGACAATAAAGATGCAAGAAAATGTTTGATTATTTGTTTGGCTGCTCTGTAGGCAGATTTGTGGGCAACTGATACTGAAGGGTATGGTAGATTCTTCACAATTGAGAATGGTCTTTGGGTATAATATGACCTTTTCTGATGGTCTGCAACTGGTAAGTTGAATTTTGTTTGTCAAGACCATGAGTGAAATGTTTTCATGTCTTCATTCATTATTTCTCACATTTGCTGGATGGCAATATTCCGTTGAGCTTGGGAACACTCTAAATTATTGATGACTTTGCTTGCTGATGAATTAAAGGACTTGAAAAATACATCTCTCTCCTCTTTGATCTCTTTCTGATGTTGCCTGACCATGTAACTGATACATTTATTCACATTTTGAGTGTTTTTCTGTGAGATGTCATTGTGGATGGTTGCAATATGAAGACAGAAGAACATCTCTGCTATCTGAAGATCATTAAATCCACTTGATCTCTTTGAATCAAAAAGAGCATTATAGACAATACCTCTCAAACCAACACCTTGTTTTCCATTTCAAGGACAAAAAATGGCACTCTGACTTGGGCACTAATATTGAAGTTACGTGTGGAAGAAGGGTATTCACTCATGACAGCTGGATTGCTAACCTCTACCTCCTCAGATCTTCAAGTTTATTCAATGTTTTTATCAGATTAAAAGAATTTTCGTTTTGAAGGGATTTTTCACACCTCACTGTTGACAGATTGGCCATTAAATTTCACAGTATTTACATCATGAGATGCTTCTGATTGTCAGATTCATCCACCATGCTGCCCCCTAGATCATTGTTGCTGATTTCACCTGCATCAATTGTGAAAGGCTTTGTATTTTTATTTTCGACAGTCTCATCCTTTGTTTTCTGGTATGTGCAACTTCTCGATAATCTACTCTTCACGTGAACAGAACTCTTTCTACATGATAGACAAGAATATTTATTCTTTTGATGATTAGAATCCAAATTATACCGGCAGTCATGATGGGTGACTTTGATAATATCAACACTAACTTGATGAAATATAAAATACTGAGTACATGCCATTAATTTGAAAGCATTACATTTGCATGAGGAACACTGTATTGCAATTTCTTATTCCAAGCCTTCAGCTTTGCCATTTCATCATGAGAAACTGTAGTTTTTGTGACATCTTTCCCTGTTAATTGCATTTCATACAAGGATAAGTGTCCATGAAGGTGATCCATATGATGAGTGAATGACAAAATAGAAAAGAATGCAATCAAATGAATGAAAGAACAAAAGAAAAAACCAAAGAAACATACCAATGAAGGAAATTTTGAAAGAGAGTCAAAAGAAGCAGGAACAAACGAGTGAGGGAGCAATTGATCAATTCACCCACAAAGATGATGGAAAAATTGAAGACATGAATATGATCAAAAAGTTGGGATGATCGAATGAAGGATATGGAAATGAGACAGTGTTAAATTGCTCAGATTGGACTCGCTTGCAGTTTTGCCTCGCACGTAGGCATTGAATGGTATCAATGTGGCAATGATTTTAACAAATACAAAAGTCTTTGGAGAGGGAGGCTGATGGATCTTGTGGCTGATAATGGTTGCCACCAGTATAAAAAGGTCTTCGGCGATTGCATAATGGATGTGATAATGAGACAACGATACCTTGTTTGGATTGGACTTGCTGGCTATTGTGTGGGAATGAGACTGGTAGTTCAAATGAGATGGTGTTAAATTGCTCAGATCAGACTTTCCTGCAGAGTTGCTTCACATGCTGGCATTGATTAGTATCAATGTGGTGATGATTTTGACAAATGTCTAATGTCTTGTGAGAGGGAGAATTTGGCGACATGTCTGCATGTGTCATCACGACGCCAACAATGTTGGCTGGAATTGAGCTGACTTCACCATGTCTCTGACTTTTGATGTGATTCATTGATGGCTCACATGCTGGCTGACGTGTCGTAACACGACCACCCATCCAGATCCACGATACTAAGGCCATTACTCCATTAGAGTTTCATGGTCCTTTTTTATTTCAAAAGTGGTACTTTAATGCATATTAACGTATCTTATACTGCTTTTGTGACTTGTGCACACCAAAGTATGCCAATACAACGTAATTTTATGCAAGACTTTGCTATTTTTTCTTTATGTCCAAAAGAAACAGCCGACATGTCAGGTGGCTACGACATGTCATGTCATGTCATCTGGCATCGTCCGGGTGACAGAATTTGATGATGTGTTGGGCCGACATTCCCAATGTTTTCCCAAAATGTTGGCGTGTTGGCAATGACATGTCATTTGGGGGGGGGCGCCAACACGACACGATGCTAACTCCAACAAAGCTTGCGGCTGCCTTTGTAATAGTGGCTGCCAACATCATGGATGATTGAATAATGAAAACAAAAATGAGAACATGTTACATTGATTGGATTGGACTTGCTTGCAGTTTGTCTCACATGCTAGAATTGATTACTATTGCTATGGGGATGATTTTGACAAATTTCTGAAGTCTTTGGAGAGGGAGTGCAATGGGTCTTGAAGCAGTATTTCCAATAGGGGCTGCTATGAGTCTAGAATGGTTGTGGTCTCAGTGACAATAAGGCAAGAATGTTGAGGGAAGGCTGGCCAGATCAGACACTGATTAAATTTCCAGGTCAAATATAAGACAACCAAAATGAAATCATAGCAACAAATATAATACTTATTTATGCCTTTGATGACCTAAGGCATTCTTGTTTGATAGATTGAAGATGAATGATCCGAAGATTGTTTATAAAAGTTTGATTTGGAGATAAAATGAGTTTTGCTCATATGGATTTTACATGGAGAGTCCAATCATTGCAAAATTTTTGAAAGTCAGAGGTATTTTTTATAAGAATGTTCAAAACAACATTGTTATGAACATTCTTATGAACAAAATGCTAGCAGTGTGGAATTGAATAGAAAAAAATCGGAATAGACTATCTATTGATAGTGACCTCAGCCAAAACTTGGTGTAGGTTCAGTCAGGTAAAAATACAAACCAACAGCACTATCAGATATTTGTGGAAAATAACTAGTAACAATATCAGTGTAGACTCTGGTGCTGTGTGGTTGTGTGAGTTGTTGAAATTGGTTTTTTATGAGCTTTACAAGCTATAAAAATGATAATTTACAAAACACAATTATCATGCATGCATCATTAATCCTACAGGAGGTTGAGGTGGTGTGTCGAGATCTACATAAGCTTGGTACATGATGAGGTATGAAAAAGAAGATATGTTTTGCATTGAACGCATCTTTCTGGATGAGTCAAATCTGTCTGTTGTCCTTTTTTGGTTGATCTGGCCGTTGTCCATCATCCCATGTACATACATTCCATGTATAAGTTGCTAGCGAGTTCCGAGTAATTTTTGTGCTACTTGTGCACACGATGTTTTGTAGCTCGAGGGTTCAAACCCTTGACCTCACAGCACGTTCTTTTTGTAAGTCCCGGGTTCAATTCCTGGGCTTGACCGCCTGTTTCAGGCCTGTAGCATCCTTGGCCTATGTCAAAACTTGACAACTAGTGTATAAAAATTTACTAGAATAGTATAAACTAATAACTCCTTTTACACTATAATACCTTGTTAAGCATACTCCAGCATTACACATTTTAATAATGACCACCAATAATTAGCCTTCCACAACATGTTATAACAATGATAACTACACAAAATAGCAATGCTGATGTTTGCATTGTACTTCCCTCCATCATCCTCTGACATCAACATGAGATGTTCCATCTGCATTCATGACTCATGCAAAGCCATTTTTTACAAGGATGTTATCCAGAGAGATTTGATTATGCTCAATGATTCCCTTGATAATAGCAAAGAGGCATACTCATCTTTATTGCAGCTTTGACTTTTGTGAACACAGAATGCTTGACTGCTGCAATCACATCCTCATCCCCGAATGTGTTGTCACATTTATCAACAGTATTTGCCCTGACCCCTACAATAACTAGATGGGTCACAGTGATATCAATGGAAATGGCAATGAACATGGTGAAATGATCACCAAAACGAATTTTTATATCCATTCTACTGGATGCTGTTCATGGTATCATCAATTTTGATGAAGGAGAAAGTCAAGGTGTCTGTTTCATTTGAAAATAATATATTTGATATCACAAAGGCTAGAGCATTTGTCCCTCAGTCCCCAGTGAAAGGGTGGCAAGTGAACTTTCCTTGTGAATCATTCATTGATGCAACATGTATTTGCCACACAAATTGCAATGGCTTGAGATTTTTGATTTTTGCATTATGATTCTCAATAGTTATTCACAGTTCTGACAAAGTCATGGCTTGAATTGCATCAACAAATCATGGAAGAAACGAAATATTTTACTGTGACTAAATTAAACTCAAATCGATGTATTTTACTTTTCTCCAAACTAAACAATTACCACTCCTGTGTCAATTTTACATCATGTTGACATCTTTACTCTTGAAATTAGCTGGATCTTGTACAGTTGGATTAAATGTGTGTACAATGTGTGAGATGATCTCACATTGTATGCTCTAGGAATCATGGGCTTTTTCTTTTTGATTGGTGGTTTATTTGACTCTGAATTCTCAGTACCATACCAATTATTATTGCCTTTGCCAGTGTCTCCAGATTCATCGATAAGTGTCTCATTCAAATATTCTTTGTGTAATGGATCACAAGCTCATAATCCATTCTTAGGTGGATTGTGGGCAATTTGGAAGCTTGCTAATCCAGCAAACTTTGGGTGTTTGAATATAAAACTGCCACGTCAACTTATATGTGATGTGCATACAATCTGCGCTCATCATATGAACAAGAAAAAATCCACTTCTTGCAGTACACCCCAGTTTGAATATACTTGTACTCGATACCCACCTGCTGCAGTCTTCTTCAACATCTTTTGAATTTTATGCTCTAAACTACAAATGTAACACTTCACTCATAGACCTGATTTCATTATCATTTGGTTAGATAACATTACTGAATTATTCAAAGATGCCTCAGAATAAGTATCAACTGAATTCTCACCTTTACACAGAGCCAGATCTTCAGCTAAGATCAATCAAAACTTCCAATTATTCAGCTTGAAACAATTATTCTAACAAAGTGTGTGATTTACTGACATATTCCATGTCATTTTACTGTTTACTGCCATAAAATTTAATATTCCAAGCAACCCCATATGACAACACTTCTTGAAATGAGCATTTTTGTGAAGGAGCCTCCAATGTTTTATCTTTGTTGATATTGACAAACCCACCCATGAAATGATCATGGGTGTACCTCTTCAATGCCTCTTCAATTTGAAAGTTAACCTTGTTTGCTCCAATCCTTCTCATCACATTGACTTTTCCAGACACCCCATGCAATGAGATAAAAGAAACAAACTTGTTGCCATTGCACTGATCAAAGAGTATTTGGTTCACGAGATTATATTTCTCCAAGGATATCCCACAAGGAGAACCCTATGCAAGATTCATTATTGTACTATCCCATCCCTTGTGATTTGAACAAATTGTTCCACATGCCACTATTGATACATCGTACAAGGAGGACAAAAGTTCTGGAGCAGTGTATCAATTGCCCAGGTACATGTTGCACATAACTTGTGGATTCGCATTCACAGCAGCATATTTTGTCGTTGGTAGTCTCCAGGCTTCTTCTACAATGTGGGGTTTGCATGCATTCTTTCCCTCATACATGCCCAAGTGGTAGATGAAGTGTTTGCCTTTGGATGCATTTACCAGGACAAAGAAATTGATTCTATATTTGCCTGGCTTTGAAGAGTTGCATTGGTGGACTGGATTGATCCCGTCTTCATCAAAAGAACACTGTCTGCCAAGAATAATTGAACATCTGGCATGTGTGTTTAGCAAAACAATTGATGCATGTAATTGGTGACAGCCATCCCCAACAGTTCATAAACCCATCTCTTGATGTAGTGCCACACTAATTTGATGAAAACATTAAAATGGCATGACATCGGATGCCCACAATGAGAATCCTGATATTTTATTTAAACATCAGGATCTACATTTTAAATTATTTGGTGGGAAAATGAGCTGATGTCACCAATCTGTCTGTTTTCAACACTCATTTTTAGAATGATACCAAGAAAAAATGGTAAATTTCCTTGATTAGCATGGGTTTCCAGAGACTACCCACAAAGGGATTGTGTTTCTAGTGATGGTTTGCATAAGAGATGGAATTCACAGTGATTCATCTTATCAACTGGTGCATCAACCTACCAGTATGCCTAGATTACCATCCAAGGCTAATTACTAAGATATGCCTAGAACAGGACCAGGACCATCAAAACAATAGTAATCCTCAAGAATGAAATGAGCCGGGACCTCTTCATAGCTCCATGTCAACTATTCAGGAAAAGCTCCATCTACCTCTATTTTAGAGGGATCATAACTGTCGTCATGGATACATCCATAAACCAAGGCATGTTGGATTAAACAAGCACCAAAAACACAATGTATTCTTTGATGTCATCCACACTAAAAGGAATCATGTTCAGGATCAGAATTGTCATGTTTTTGTTTTGAAGCCCATTTGGTTGATTGTTTCCCTCATCAGGAGTGGTTGAAGTCAGCACTGGGTTTATCCAAAGATTGGTAATGCTCCTGCTTGAATTATTTGGTTGAATTGTGTGCCCTGCAGGCTCCCCACTGTTATCTGTTTTCTTCTCTTAGTTGAACTTTATCGGGTTCATCATTAGTTTCTCTGTATTCCTCCGATCAAGTTTGACGGACAATATACCAGCAAGGGATCCATTTGGATATAATTCTTAGCGAAGTTCATCCACATCAAGTTCAATGCTCTGAAACAGTCTCCTTCTTCTTTGCAATACACTGCGCACTTTGTCAAGGGTAGGGAAATGGTTGAAGTGTCTCAGAAGATTTTCAACTCATTTGATTGCCTCCTTCAATGCAACACAAAAAATCTAAAAAAATGTCCGAAGTTAATTATGAAACGTTAGTGCACAGCTTGCTAATGCTTTCTTGAGTTGGAGTATATTACTAACTCTTCAAGCAAAAATAATGCTACATCTGCAACATGTGTGGTGCACTGACAAATCAGTGCTGCTTTCACAACATAGGCAGTTCTATATTGTAAAAATACAGTCTAAGTCATCCCGATGAATTAGTGATCATATGAAAAAGTAGTCTAGGTACCCCCAACATCAACTTTAAATAAGATTGATTTTATACAGCACAGTCACAAAAACATAGAGTGCTATTTGCTTGAGAGCCCGACCCTGTCTGCCTCTTATTTCTTATGTACAAAATGTTCAAACAGTTCACCAAGTTAGACCCACATTTCAAATTTTCAAATTCTTGCCATTAACATTTTGCAAAAAACTCAAGTATCTCCTTATCTGGGGGAAAACCACAGGGTTTTGTGCTTTTCCAAGAATTTTGTCAGGTAGGCAATCTTACCAATTGTGTGCATAAATTACATAGTGAATAGACTGGTGGTACCTTTTTGATGAAATAAGCTATTTTAAGATACCATTATAAATTTTACTAACAAAATTCACATGATCACCTACTTCAATCGCCCTGTCCCTATGCAGTCCCTAGCATAAATTCACATTGCAAGTAAGGCACGGTGATTGTGCATTCACTTACTCTTCAGTCTCTGTGCTGGATTCAAACAGTTTGTGAATTTGTACCAACAGAATTGACAGTATGATGTTGTGTTGATGACCGGCATTGTTGGATGAAAATGCCCAATGAATCTCACCACAAAGAAGTCTGAATCCAATCACACTGTGGTTATAGAGTTAGTTTTGTTTTCTTTGAACCACTCCTCTCTGCCATCCAATGTTGATATGTCATCCATTGGTGCAGTGGAAGAAATTGAGTTATAGCTGGAGCCACGGTAAGTGGTCAACACTGCAGAGGCAGCTGTGGCATTTGCAGCAGCAAGCTTTTTATCACTCCAACCCAACAAATCATTAATCAATCCAAGAATAATAAAATGCAATGAGACAGCTTCTCTGTCATGGGGATCTTTTTTGTTTCTCCTTCTCGTAGAATCAATCATACATGATGTATGCATTTGTAGTTTCTACACCAATTACCCACATGGAAATAGACCACCACCATTGACAATTACAAAGACAGTGGTTGAAGCAATAATGGTTGTGTAGTTGATCTGCCAAGTCCACAGAATTCATGTGGTTGTTGAAGTCATCAAACATGTTGAGGCAGAGGTACTTCGTTGTTACGTTGGATTTTTTGATGGGTGAATAGACGGAGGGCTTCATTTCTTTCCAGTCAACAGTGGTTGAAACTTTAGACAACAAGTGGACTGGTTTAGTGTAGCACACAGATGAACAAATTAAGTTAAGACAGGTTTCATCATCCTCCAAAATAGCACACTGTGTAGTACCTCTTAACAGGTCCACTTTCTTGATGTCAGTCTTAGTCTTTTGGATGGTAGTCTCACAAAGTCCACAGCCATAGGTGTGACAAACTCAATGACACAACGCTTTGATGTGGTTGGCAGCTGTGAAGAGTTTGCAATTGAAGAGGTTATCCAAGTAGACATGAGTCCATTTGTTAGGCTATCGCATCATTAAAATTACAACTTTCCAGGCAGTAGGCAACAGGTCCAGGTATTTCAACTCATGCAGCACATCCGGTGCATCACCATGGCAAAAGTAAAAAGAGAAAGTCGATCTTCACAAATTGCATCACACTGATAACCATCTCCCGCTCACTTGTAGGAAATCCGCAGTGCCAACCATGCTTGCCCGTAAAGCCGATTGTTTGTTCATCAATTGCAGCAAAACATCCAGTCACCCAACTGCAAGGAGAATTCTTTTGCAGGTCATCAAGAGTTGAGGCAACCTTCCAAAGTCGATCTCACTTTTGGAGAATCCTGGGGTTCTCTCTAAAGTCCTACAAGCACATGAATTGTCTGAAGTGGGCCCACCTCCATTCACCGGGTATTATATTACCCCCTAGCAACCGTTTGTCAAATAAATGACATAATGCATCATTGCCAAAGACTTTGTTCTCAGCAAGTGGCAAAAACCAGTACATTAATTGAAGTTTTGGTGAGACTGATACGGCAAAGAGTAGAGCAATAAACTTGTACACTTCTTCTGCACTGGAAAGTTACAGACACGCTTGCTGTGAAAGTGTAGTGGTGGTGTCAACAGTTGGAATGGGCTTATTGAATGGTTGATGGGGTGGAGAAGTGGCATTGATGGGGGCTGGCCGGCCATGGTTGATGTACATTTGGAGGAAAATAAGATGAACAAAGAATGGATATTTTTGATTTTGGGTGGGAGACAAAAAACATGACACTCAGACAAATGACATATTGAAAAGATATTTCAGAGCATTTTTTGGCCAACTTCCAAATGAATAAACATAGCAAAACCCATAACCAAAATAAAGCTTGCTTCTGACATTCATTTTGAATGTAGGTTTGGCTAGTTGAATGTGAATAATTTGGGATTTAAGATTTTTTTCCTGAGGTGGGCCCCTCAAAATGCAAAGAAGCACAAGATATTGTGGTTCCCCAGATAATGAGATATTAGTAACACTAGAAGAGAAAATAATGCTACATGTGCAACACATGCAATGCGCTGACAAATCAGTACTGCTTTCACAACAAAGCAGTTCAACATTGTAAAATTCAGTCTTCGTCAACCCTCATCAACTAGTGATCATGTGAAAAAGTAGTCTCAGTACCCCAAACATCAACTCTAAATAAAGATCGATTATATACAGCACAGTCACAAAAACACAGAGTGCTATCTGCTTGAGAGCCCTACCCTGTCTGCCTCTTATTTCCTATGTGCAAAATGTTCAAATAGTTCACCGAGTTAAACCCACATTTCAAACCCTCAAATTCTTGCCTTTAACATATTTCCTTGATAGACTTAAGGGCCGCAGCTTTCCAGGCAGCTGCTCGGGTGTATC
>JALLPD010001989.1:0-10950 GCA_036940065.1 Cyclotella cf. meneghiniana | reverse complement strand
TCATGCTTGTGAGTTAGACTCACAACTACTGCTGAGTGCGTAACTCAAGACAGTAGCTGAGCAATCAATTGATCGTGCCATAAGCCTTAAAAGCACGGATTTAGATATTGAAATTCTCAGGTAGAAATTAGAAACTTATGAGTTTTATTTCTACTGTACAAAAATGCTGCTGCTGCACAATACTAGATTTTGTATTTCATGCCATTCATGGAGTAATGTTCCTCCATGAGCTGTTGTGTACATTCTATGTGCCATTGATTGTGGCATTCTCCAAGGTTCCTGACTTTACTGTCACTTTAGAGAGATATCAGTATAACCTATGCCCAGGCTTAGCCGTTTGGGAACTATTGCCTCTTTCTGTACATTTTTTGTTTGGCCTTGGATTCAGCACAGTGTTTGCATGTCTTCAATGTACCATGCAACAAAACCCATCCAAGCTCCCTTGCTGTTTTCCTCATGGAGTCTTCATTTTGATGACCTAGCAAGCAATGGGGCATATTAATATTGAGTTGTACCCTGCATTCGGTAGTAGAGGCTACAATCTCAGGATTGCACATAAACTTACATGCATATATTGCCCCCTTCTCTGTGGGCATGACTATGTCAAAGTTAATGACCCCTCCCTTTCTGTTTCCAGTCCGGATTAGTGACTTGTCTCCACATGTGATTTTCCAGCCTTGTTTGTGCAGTAGCTTAGACATGCTCAAGAGGTTAAAATTATTCCCCCAAACAAAAATCAGTCTTTCAAAACTGCTTGCACTCCCTTTTCTCCATCCTTAGTAAGAAATACCCCGGGGATGTTGATCAAGGCAGTAGACTCCATTGCAGACCCTGCATGCCCAAGGCTGTACATCTTTGTGTTGTGCATGCCTTTATTAGTCCACATCATATACATACTCAAACCAGTGTCACATATCCACACATTCTATTGGTGAAATACTGCCAAAGGTGTCATCACACTTTGCTTGAAGCAATGTTATGTTGACCCCCAACTTTATATGGTCAAGTGACATCAACATCATCTCCATGCTTGGCAAAGCTGTTTCAGCCTTCACATTCCTCTCTTTGTACCATGTTGGTGCCTTCTTGGGAAATTTCTTGAAGCATCCTGTCTCTTAATGCCCTTTCAAACTGCAGAAATTACATTTCTTACTGAAGCCACCATTGTTTGTATTGCCCACACTGTCACTATCCGTGTGACCACAGCTCAAATTCCCTTTAGGTTTCTTACATGCTTTTGCCTTTGTATCCGGTACTTTGCCAGAATTCCCAAATTTTCTCTTCAACAATCCTTCCCCTTCAACAGAAGAAAGATCCACTTCCTTGTCGCTGTTACATGCTTTACTCCCACATTGTTGCACAACCTATCAAATCAGGGCTACTAGACTTCAACTCATCAAAGATTAATTGCACATGTGATGCATCATTGTTTTTTTATTCCATCAACATGCAAAACTCATGATCAGTCTTTGTGATCTCATATTTATCCATCACACTGAACACATCATTATAGAAATCTCTTGTGCTTCTTAGTTGAAGTCTGTTCAGTTCGACATCCAACTCAATCACAGCACTTGCATCAGAAGGCTTATCAGCCTTCTTGGCTTTTGCCACAAACTCCCATGCTAATTCATTGGGATAATCATCACTCTTTGTTTTCCCCGACAGTCCCATCCTATGGCTCTTTCCCTGCTCCAATGCAACAATAGTGCACAGTTTCTTATTTGCCTTGTACAGCTCCACGGGTGGCAGAATAGTAGGAACCATGATGTCAATCACTGCAAACTCCATTTGGGTTGGACAGTTTGCCATCAAAATGAGATCCAATGCATCCCCAATGCCCTCAATCTTGCTGATGTACGAACCAAAATTCTCAGCTTTGTCATCCCAATATGGAATCTTGCTCAGTATGTTATCGGTCATCTTTAGATCTCATCGATTCTTGATTTCTTGAAGTCTTAATTCATTATTCTGACTCCCTCAATTTAATTCGAAGTATCTTGGAAGTCTTTTTTGTCTTGCAAGTTGACAATCTAGGTCACAACTATTATTGTTTTGATTTTTATGACTATTATTTCTAGATATATCATGCAGACTGTCTTGGGATTCACTCTTGTCTGGGTTGTGTAGGACCCAATACCATATTTTCTTCCCCCATTCCAAGTTTGAGAAAATTTCAATTGCATACATTTTCTTCTTGAAACAGGAAACAAATCAAGGCTTAAATGAGAAATATTTCACAAAACAACATTGCAACCATCTGTTTACCCCCTTGCAATCAAAGGGTGCCCAATGCTTGTTTGTTCTTATGCCATCCCCCCCTCCCGCTTCAGATGTTGTCCTTTGGTTGTTGTGTCGATGATGAACCAGTTGAAAACTGAGGAATGATGTGACACTCAAAATACTCCTTAGGGTGGTTCTGGGATAAGATCTTTGGGAGTCTATCTCAGACATAGCATGATGGACCACTCTTTTGCTTTGGAGATCCTGAGTGAATGCTTGATGACTCTCTGGGACAACCTAGGCATATTTGAGAATCCTTGGTGGTTTGCAACATCCTTGGCACTGGAGTAAGCTTGGGATCCAAGTTGTTTCTTACTGCTCCATCAAGGACAACTTCTTCTCAGCACCAAGCTCATCTGTGAGCGCCAAGTACCCAATCTCTATGCCACTGTAATCAAATCCTGGTGATATTTTGATCTTTCGTCTATTCCAAGATTAGCAAATGGTATAAAACACTTGTCAGGGTAGTTTTGTCTCTGCATCATACAAGAAGTTATCCTCATTGATCTTTGTGTCTCTATCAGAATCTTGAAGCACATTAGCCAGTGAATGCTTTTTTGTCATGAGACAGTATGGCACATAAGGTAACAGTCTTTCTGATATGCATTTTTTAAGGAGTAATTTTTTATCTAAAAGGTATGCTCAAGTTTTGATGGAGATTGTCTTAAAACCCAATGTGAAAAATACCAAGTGCCAATGTAAACATCCTTTTTTGTCAATCAAGTAGGTTGATTAGACACAGAAGATTGACTTTCAATTTTATACTGCTACTCTGAACAATACATTGTTCCTACACAGGACACAGCAGTGGCATTCAATGTGAAAGCCAGTCATTTTTGTTGGTAACATCATCAAACTCTATCAATATACAAAAAAGAATTGTTACAGCAACAATTTCAATGCACATTTTTTCTAAACAGGAAGGCAACAGCAACAATCTGAGTGCCAGTTGTGTTGGCAGGTGTTTCAGTCTATGCCAATTACAACATTGAAAGAAGAAACAAATTGTTTTTTCACACAGTTTTTGCATACTCAATTGTTCCAATCTGGGACAAGAGTGAATTAAATAATGAAAAGAGACAGAAAATCTTTGTTTGGATCTTCCCCTAAAAATTGAATTTGTTTTGCACGAATCAAACATAAAAATTCAAATATTAAAATTTTACTTTGCCAGGCTGACACTCATCAGCAATGACAAATGCACCAACATTGTTGTAAATGTGGTGATGGGGTGGTTGTAGAGTTTTGCTTTCATACAAGCTCTGTTGACTTCCAAAAACCACATGCAAGCATGCTGCTCTGCTGTTGTGTATCCTAGGATAGCCTTGCTTTCCAGATCAGAAAGTGAGAATAATAGGTTGATTGTTAAGTTTATTCAGACTCAACAAATATTTAGTAATCAGCAGCAAGCCAGTTTTAAATTATTCATGATGTTGGATCTCAACCCTCAACAAAGATGAATGTGAGTGTTGCTGTAGACAAAAAAAGGCAATTGCAACCAACAGCAAGTTGATTGCACATTGTTTTGTGATTATTTCAATAAATTCTTATTTTCTGAAGAGAGTTGTTGCATCACACACAGCAACTTACTATTTTGGCATTGGCAGCCAGACCAGGTTGATTGTCAAGTTTTCTTCCAACTCAAATTGGTATTCCAACCAAGTTGTCAGTGAGCATCATCACAGGAGACTTTTGTGTCATTGTGGTCATCATCATTGCAATCAACCAGAGTTTGTTGTAGTCACTCTTGGGACTTGGGCAGTTTGTTGCTATTGCTATTCCTGACATCACAGAGTTCATTGTGAATGAGTGGCATGATCATGTTTTGTGAAAGCCATAATGGCTTGTGGAGTTTGCTGCCCATTGAGAGTACAATAGCAATCGCATTAGCAATTTTGTAGAGCTCACAGCTCAGCACAAGTGCAGCACTGTAGTTGCTTGTATGACCAGCAGAGCAATCACAATCACTTCTGCAATTCATGGAGTGCATCCCTCTTGCTCTCGCAAATCATGAAGTTCATTGATCTTGCTCTTACAAGTTTGCAGACTGCATCACACTCACTTTTTAATAGTTGAGGAGCCCTTCGCAATTGCTGGTGCGATTCACAGAAAACACTTTGTGATTGCTTTTCATGAATCTCAAGGACATTGCATTGACTTGGTGACTTGCGGAAGATTATTGTGATTGCCTTTGGATCATGTGGTTTGTCACACTCCAATTTTGTAAGTTCATGGACTGCATCACTTCAACTCTTGCTCACTGCAGTTACCTACGTGATTGCTTGTGTGACTTGTGGATATGTCTTGCAGTTGCTTTCATGAGTCATGGAAAGTAGAGCATGACAGCTCTCTTGAGCAAGGCTCATTGAGTGCAGTTTGCATGTCATGGAGGCAGAGGCAGAAGGCATCGAGTCCTGAGGAGTCTTTGATGACTTTATCGAGGGAAAATCCTTCGATGCAGTCCTTGGATTACTTTTATCCAGCCTTGATGGACTTTCAAGGCCAGATTGCGGCCAGATTTTGGAGGCTTGGAGCTACTGATTTTTCAGATGAAAGGAAAGTGGAGGATGTCCTCTAAGAGGTCAGGAGGTAGACATTTGTGAGGGATTTTACACCTTTGACCTACCACCATTGTAGGTCTTAATATGTAGATGTTAAACATTTATGAAAGTGGAGATAAACATGAAATTGTGATTAAAAACTAATAGCTAAGAAACACTAGTTGTTCTTGTTTTGGCCTGGTACATTGCCCAGAAGCAGCATGTTCATGCCACAGCTCTTGCAGAAATTGGCAGTCTCTGGGAGAGTTACCTTTTAATACTGATTTTTTGAATTATGTATAACTCATAAAATTGCTTTAACAATGGAATGGTTGGAGGATAGAAAATGTACCACTTCATGCTTTTAGCAAAGTTGGATACAGTACTATACCAATACTGCATGCTGCTGAGCCACATGTAGCCCATGGTACTGCAACTGTAAATGTGTACCTATCATGCTTTTTTAAGCCCTGTTTTGATACCTTTAATGTATGCTTCCTCCTGTATACAAAATGGGCCATGAGCATGGATATGACATGCCGAGGGAAGGAATAAGCCACATCCACAGCATCCTGCTCTCTTATAAAATTATAAAAGTATCAACCAAAGCTGCATGCTTTGTAGGGTATGACAAAAGGGGACAACAAATGACCGATGCTGTCTGAGAGGGGGAGAAGAGAATCTTGATGATGGTGCAGTTGAGTCACATCAATGCTGATAACAAACGAAATTACATTTTCAGTAGATACTGATCTTGTTGAATGGCATCAATGTATTCTATATTAAATTAGGAAACATTTTGAGTAAATATGTGGATCATTTTGCATTAGAATATTTTTTGAACTGGTTTGTTAGCTCTTTTTATCCTAACAAGGGTGATGGCAACATGGTGAATATTGAGGATTGATAAGGTGGCGCTGCTGCAGAGAAACATGTTGCGTGTTGCAATGCGGAAGCGACAATTTTACATCGGTCGCCCATAAACTGGCGTTTATCAAAAAACCAAAAAGAAGTGTCCCATATCATGACCTTAACAGCTCAATATGATCTGGACATGTAGTAGAGGCAATACAACCCTTTGGGTCACGATAGTGGACTTCATTTGTGAAGTCCACTGTGTTTGATTTTGGTTGTGGCTTAATCCCATGGAGTTCACCTTGAAGTCCTTGGTTTAAGAATGTAAGTAAAAAACAACATTTAAAATTAAAGGTATTAGTATCATGTAACCTGTGGTCATACACATGGATGACAAATGTCACAATTGGTAAAAAATGTCCTTGAATACTATTTGTAGTATATTCCTTCTGGCTTGTTGAGCATTACTGGAGTGCAAAATTGTATTTGTGGTGGTGGTGGAGTCAAATACAAAACGGTAAAACTCATGGAACAACCTTCCCTGCATATATTCATCAACCATACTCAAGCTAATTCTTCCGCAGTATGTTTGTTTCCAACCCGAAATCCGAAACGAGAATTAAAGACTTCAAAAAGATAAGGTAACTCAACTTCCACGGGACCCTCTTGGCAGTTTCTGCTCAAAAATAATACTAAGCTAGTAAAGTGAAATTTACTAAGCTAGCAGAAGCAAGATGTTTGTACTGAAGTATCTGGTGCAAAGCAACCATGCAATCCATGGGGCAATGCTGTCTCAAGCCACAGCGTGCACACAGGACCTTCCTTTAAATTCCGCTCAAGGTCAAATACCATTAGTGAACTCTGATTTCTTACAGCATCATAGACAAGTCCTAGAAGGTAAGCATCTGTCTCGCTTTCACTTGCACCTCGCTTGGGTACCACCAATGGTTCACCTGCGAATCGCCGGGATCCAACCCAGTATACATCAACTTCATCATTTGAATCACCCATCACTAAATTAGATTGCACAGCAGCTGATCCATCTAATTTCATTTTGGCATAGCCCATTGGGGCACTAGCATCGCCTATTTTGTTGCAACACTGGGCATAGGCATACGTAGCATCCTTAGTTTGAACATTAGGATGGACCACAGGATGCTCGATGCACATATTTTCCTGGCCGGGAGATACTCGCAAGTCGACACATTTCTGTGTCGCTGGATCAATCTCCATTCTCCAATAATAGGTTGGTGGGATTTTGTTATAGTCGGGAGCAAACCCTCCCCATGCACCCAAAAACGACTCAGAGTCACTGGGAGGCCAGCCACTAAAGTACGATACAATATTCCCAGTCTTTGCATCCTCATATCCATGACTAAAGTGAATGGAGAAACATGCAGGGATGCCTTCAACCACGAATGGAGGATATTTTTCCTTCTTCTCTTTCGATAAAGTAGGACGAGGAAATACAAATGCCTTTACAGGCGCTCGTCCATCCATGCCTAAACACTCTGCCGGTCCTTTTGCCCCACTGAGGAATGATAGTTGGTCCATCTCCAACGAGTTTATTTTGAGCATGACATAGTTCTCGGTAAGGACCATGTCATGCGGGGCCAGTGCACAACCTCCCAAGACATGCGTATCTGCAGCCACGATTGTGAATCCATGTGAATCGTATTCGGTAAAGGTTACTTCCATACTGCCATCATTTGGGTTTTGCGCCCAAGTCCATCCGACCAAATGCCCTGTACGTGGACACATCTTCGGGTGTGCCGTATGGGCCAGCCCTCCCAGAATATCGGGTTGTAATTCTTCCGGGATGCCAGGTACGTAGTTCACTGCAAGCTTCCCTTTCAGATTTCTGCTGGAACCAAGAGTGTCCATACCCAGTGTCTTCAGTGTTTCTGGGTGAAGCTCATATGGCATTCCGGCCTCCCACAATGCCAAAACCTTTCCTCCAAATGCAACAACTTGTGTGTTTGCCGTATTCTTGATATCGACTTTGAATGCATTTGCTGCGATTCGAGCAAGAAGGGGAGGTTTTCCTGGTGGATCTTCATTGAGTCCATTTCGAGGTGGTTCGTACCATAAGGGAACAGGTGCTGTCCCGAAAGTCCCTCGTTTTGTAAATTTTTGTGCCTGTTGTTCTTCGCGAAATCCTTCAGTTTCAATGAAACGAGATGTGAATTTGACCCTACTAGAGGATGATGACAAGTCCATCTCTTCTGGAGGTTTGAACTCGAATCTGAGAAGCAATCCGTCGGCATCCAAAATATGAGCGACTCTTTCTCCATTAACTCCAAACTTTCCC
The DNA here is from genome assembly GCA_036940065.1 of Cyclotella cf. meneghiniana. Taxonomy (NCBI): domain Eukaryota; phylum Bacillariophyta; class Thalassiosirophyceae; order Thalassiosirales; family Thalassiosiraceae; genus Cyclotella; species Cyclotella cf. meneghiniana. The sequence continues at coordinate 2,961 of JALLPD010001989.1, read as the reverse complement.
GGTCCATTCCTATATAGCACGCCCACCAAATCATCAGGCAATTGACCATCGATATCATGTATTTCATATTGCGCCTCTCCCGTGATTGGGTCGACGAGGAATCCATCTGCATTCTTGATTCGACGGTATTCTTCTACGGAAATGGATCGATCACACTGGCCGTAGGTGTACCAAGCCTTGCGCCAATCTGACATAATGAATTTACCTTGGCCGAGGTCAGCTTGGGACTCAGCGGGGTGGCTGTTTGTGAGGAATGCGTTGAGTAGAGTTGGGGATTCCTCTAGACTGCGCGGCTCGGGGTACAGTTGAGTAGATCTTGAAAATATGGAATATATAAAACGAAGTTGGTAAAAATTGGAAACAACAACTTGCATTGTGAGCCCTGTCAAACAGATGAAACCTCTTCCCGACTCACCCAATGTAGGCATGTTTATCTCCAACGGAATTATAACTCTTCAAGATATTCTCATTGACATCAACCGCATTGAAAAGACCACTAGTGCCGGTCACAGACCTCCGCTGGTAGCCGAGTTCTTGCGTAAGTGCTATCGGCGCCCTCGACGCATGGAATGCCCACGACTTTCCGGTCAGAAGCACTTGACTGATCACAACGAGGGGCAGTGCGTTAGCTTCAAACAATAGTGGCATGGTGAAATAATGTGAGGGCGTTGAGCTGTTCGGACCAGAAGGTTTACGCGGTTGTTGTTGAATTTCGCCTGTACTGCCACTTTTTTGCTACATCGTACTGAGTCGGATTTCAGAGAATTGAGCCACCAGCTTAACTTTTGAGTTAGAAATGGCTTATTTTGAACGTTTTTAAGACAAATTTGCAACGACGCCATGAACAAAAAACCTGTGTATCTATGAAGTGCGCGCTAAAATGATACCATAAAAATCGGAGCGATAAAACACGAAATGTCCTGAGACATTAGGCTGTGATTTAGTTCGGCCAATAGGCCAATAGTGAATAGCATTTTTTATCATTTTTTATCGCTAAAAAGTCTATTGCACTATTGATCCATGCTATAGTTGATTTGGTTTGTCTCCTTTGGATCTTAGTAACCACTTGAGAACACCCCTCATGAGAAGGCTACAAACATACCAGGATGATGTAGATCTACACAAAATCCATTTGTTTTGTTTTGGGATGAAATGGATTGCATTGTCCTTCCATCCTCATTATTCATCATAATCAGTAAACAGTAAGCTAACAATTATTCAACCGCAACAAGTGTAACCCATTTACATACCATTTACTACTAGTATTATTTTCACCAAAATGGCTTAGGTCAGGTATATCTCTCAGTAACACCATACCCAAAGACATGAATTCTATCTCAACTAGTGGCAATGGAAAGAAAGGACTGGCAGTTGAAAGAAAAGATTGAGTCATGCAACTGCCACAGCCTTCAGTCCATCTCTATGAGAATCAAATCATTTAATTCACATGATAAAAACATGAGGACTAACAGTTTGTAGTCTTAAGATGTAATTTTTTGAATTGCTCATTAAAATTAAACTCAAGTCATCTGGAAAACACCCATCTATTTCCTACTTCCAACTTTCTACCATGCACTAGCTTATCTCACCTATTCCTACAAAGCAGAAAATCTCTCAATTGGAAGAACTGGTCAGTAAGTCCTGCTTTAAATTGCACATCATCTGCCTTTTCATGGATTGTTGATAGCAAAAGGAGCAGAAATGAGAACCATTGAGGTAAGGAAAGATGATCAAAAAAATGTCTAGCCATGTCTTCACTTCCCATCCCATCTACAGAAGAATTATGAAGGAGTACAAATTGGGTTGTCAGCATGGGAAGAGGAAATCAAGCGATTTCTGATGATGAAAAGAAAAGGATAGTGTTTTGGGAGACAAACTTCAAAATCTGATCTAAATTCATAATAAATGTAGTCAACTCTCAGTTGTGGTCTGGCATGAACTCAATTTAATTTTTTGATTTTTTGTTAACATCAATAGGTATTCAACATCTTCATGTTGATTTATGAGCCTATGCCTTACATACATTCAAATTGGAGCTGGGTGGAGGTTCTTCAATATTTCCTGAATGCATGACAGGATCTCTATGCAATTACCATGACCATGATATGAGCCAAGTATCTGCATACCCTTTCTGTAGACATAAGCTCAGAATATTGCCAGTAATCAGGACACAAGAATTGTCCTGTTCACTTTTTGTATTTCAAAGGACATGCACAATCACAGAATATTAGTTCCTAAGAAATTAATATGTAAAACATACATGTATTATCCGTATGTCCATAAAAAGCGGACAAAAAATATATTTTATCTAAGAAGCTTTCTTTTGGAATAAAATTCCACTGGAAGTTGTAGCAGTTGAAGAACGGACTAAGTCTTGCAACCACCACAATCTGCAGCCAACCTCTACGAAAGTCAATTATCATGTAAATTATATGATAAAAGCATGAGGACTGGCAGTAGGCAGTCCTCAGAATAAATCGGTTCAAATAGCTCATTAAATTGAAATTTGAATTCCAACCATCCGGATATCTAATCCTCTCATCTACAACTAAAATTCTCCCTAGCACATGGCTTAGGTCACTTTTGTACAATAACTCTGCACATTTGTGTTGAGTTATGCACTCAGTTAGTTGTGCGGTGAGTCTTACTCAGAAGGCAACATATTAAAAATACCCAGACATGTCACTGAGACCAAGTACCAGCTGACATGGGTAGGCTCCGCTCCACCTAGCAGAGTAAGAAGACCATATAGTGACGTGAACATGTGCACATGGCACTAATGACACTAAAAAGACCACAAGTGATGCATACATGTGCACATGGCAACAAAAAGACCACTAAGTGGCGCATGCGTGCACACATGGCATACAAAATGGTGAGTAGCATAGATGTGCACTAGTAAATTCAATCAAAAACAACACAAAGGGAAGTATTTTTACTCATGTGGCACATTGCCCTAAG
>JALLPD010001988.1:0-10934 GCA_036940065.1 Cyclotella cf. meneghiniana | reverse complement strand
ATTACCCAGTAATCCTAAATTACTGGGGAATTACTGGGTAATTTGCAACCTAGAATGTGCATATTATTCTGTTTGTGATGTTCTCTTAACCACTCATGTATGAATGATGGATGCACTTTCCATGTACTGTAGATATCTGTTTGGTTTCTTCTGGATACCAAATCTTCAGTACTTTAGACAGCCATGCTTTTATCTGGGCTTGGTCATAACGGGGCTAGATACCCATAATAGGATCCCAGAACAGACATAGGCATGGCACTATTCCCTTCCAAAGCTGGACAAATTGTGCCATAGTTAAATATTTATTGGTAATTGCGGGATAAAAGTCAAATATCACATTCCCAAAAATGCCCGGAGGAAAATTGAACACCTTTCATTAACAATGTTGTGCTCCATGTCTTCACCATGGGAAATAGAAACACATTTCAAATACCCTGGCAGCCAATGTCATTCTCATGATATGAGAGTACATTGCATATCATGATGCCTTTGGTGTGATCAGGATACAATTCAATTGGGAGCATGCAATTAATATGGGCTTGCAATAAGGACCAGTAGATTTTAGTTTCACTTAGTTGTGTCATTCACTTTGTTCAGAACTTTCTGACCCAGAGCATTGTCATAGATATGTCCCTTCTAATTTGTACAGCAAAAGTTATTGATACTCTTTGCAGTAATGAATAATTGTAAGCCAGTCTGCAATTTATGGGACATTTACAAACTTGTCTCAGCTAAATATGGGGGCTCCTGGCTGCTGAGTGTAGTAGCCCCCTGTAACTCACAAAACATGTATTTCAATTGTCAAAGCCCAGTTGACAATTCTCTGGCTTGTGTTAAATTTTGCAGTGGATTGCTATAGAGCCATATTCAAAGTATGTTGACCTCTGTTTGGTGTATACACTCACAATCAAGTTTGATTATAGATTTTACTAGTATTGTTTGGAGCATCTTTGTTTTTGAAGATGCTAAGGAGCCATTAAAACATGCCTCCAATAAATAAAAACAACTGGGCATGGGTGAAAAAAAGGCCAACACTGGAACAATATTTCTTGTATGTGACGTGCAGTTATGCTGTCAATGTTTGATCTTGGGGTGGCAATAGCATTTTTCTCCAAGGTGTCCCAGGACTTGATGGAATCACTTCATGGTCTGCTCCAACATTTGTTGAGGCAGAACAATGCACCACTGTTTGCTGAAGTTGTCTCCTGGTTGTCCTGCATGATGCAAGCACCCATATGGTAGTCTGTTGGTCAGCATAAATATTAAAGAGTTTATTTTGGTCAGGGCAGTCAGAAAGAGCTTTTGCTGCCATGAGCAACCCCATCTTGTTCATGCAGGCAAATTGGTGAAGGTCAGATGAAGTACATGCAATGCCCACATGCAGAATGACACCAATTGCTTTTCTGTCATGGTTTAATACCACATGGAGAGAGCCAATAACCAAGCCAGTCTGCTTCTGGGACATCCCATGTACATTTGAGTGTGTTAATGGTCAAGCCATTGTCATTTAGACAAAAGAGACCTGTGATGAGGTGCTTGATATGGTGCTCTAATGATGAGGAGAAAGCTCCAACATCATAAAAATACACATCAGCTGATTAAATACCAGACAGGATGTTTTCCCTTATTGCTTGAGCAATGTCAGGAAAACACTTAAACTCCTTGACAAGAAGGTGAACGTGTACTTCCGAAGAGGGTTAATGATGGTGCAGAGATCTTTGCCCTCCTTGTGAGTTCAAAGGTGTAGTACTTCAAACTAATATCAAGCTTGGCAAAAAATTTGTATCCCATGTGCTTGCACACAATGTCCATAATGATTTGTAACAGTATTTCTTACACCAAGCATGTCACTAATCATGTGGACATGCCATCTTTCATAGAAATAATGAAAGAGTGGCTTGCCTAATCATTTTCTTGTCAAGGAACTAAAATACTTTGATAGCTAGATTGTTCAATACTTACTTGAATGTGACCAGTGAATGAGAGGCATGGGATAAGGATATGTGTGCATAGTTTGACATTAAGCTTGATGTCAATATGTACCTTGCAGTGAAGATAAATGATGAGAAAACATCTAGCAGCTTTTAATTCTGTTTGAGGATGATTACAAGGTCAGCCTGTTGTAGGGCATTGAAGAGCTGCTGTGTACAAACTTCATCTTTCACAACATCCATTGATGCTGGGCATCAAGAATTTTAGTGGTGAATAACTCAAGCCAAATTTGGATGAGAAGCTCATCTTTGAACTGTATGTGATACATGTCTTCCATGTTATCAAGTCCTCTGGGATGAAACATTTGCACAGGTTCATGAGCACACACTGTTATACCCTGTTTTTAAAAGAAAATTAGAGATGGACTCATGTAATGCCTCCAGGATTCAGGCTGTGATTTAGTTCGGACAACAGCCCAATAGTGAATAGCATTTTTGGCGAATATTTGAATTTTTTTTGCTCTTCCTTATTGATTAAAAAATCACGATTTAATTGAGAATCTTGAAAATCGTCAATAGTTTAATAGTCCAATAGCGCGATAGTGTGTTCAAAAAGTGCTGGAAAAATTTATTTTTGTATCAAAAATTTTTTAAGGCATTGGGTTTGGCAGCGGCGGGTTTGGCAGCTGTTGGTTTCAAGCAGCATCAGGTACATTGCCCTGACACTGCTGAACCCATCAGCATCACCAAGATCACAGAACACAGAACACAATGCTGTCAAACCCGACGCATGGAAAGCTGTGGGTTCATCCGGTGCTGTTTTGAGCAGATGTGACAATCTACTAATGTAATAATTAAGTAACATAATTAGACTTTAACTAATTCCTAGTTAATCAGTTTCTTTTTGATTGAATGTTTAAAAACGTTTTTTTACATTGTTGAAAAATAAAATCTACTCTTCCATCACAGAACAAAAAAAGCCTCAAGTTGGTCCAGTGCTGTTTCTCGGCAGATGCAACAATCTGCTAAAGTTGCACTTGATCATTGCAAACTGCAGCGAGTTACCACAACCAAAATGGTTCTCACCACACCTTCACCCATTGTCTTGGAAGAACCCATTCCAGCAGTGAGAGATGGAAAAATCATTTTTTTGTGTAGAGAAAAAACAAGGAAATACCATACAATAAGTAAGCCTACCAAAAATTCATCAAGTGATGTGACGTGATGTGTGGTGAGTCAATAGATGACTACCCAAAACTTTTGAACAAAGAAGAACTACGGGGAGCCCAGCATATAGGCATGTTCATCATGCAATGGAGAATCTATTCCAATTGCACTTAGGTGGAAAGGCAGGTTTAAGGACCCAAAAACACAAATGTTTGTAAAATTGGTGAGATTTTGTAAAGTGTGGTCTTCTCTAGGATGTGGCCTTCTCTATGGTGTGACCTATTCACCATAAATTACGGCAGTTATGTGATTTGATAAGCAGAAAGCAATAAATAATGAAATAAATTTAGATATGATAGACTATTAATTTGATGCAACAACACAACAATGCACCGGCAGGCATCCTGGTTGAAATCAGTTAAAAGACTGCATTCAGTTGGACTTTGAGGGTATGGAAGTCAGTAGTTTCTTGGATGGTGCGCACCAGTCAAGAATGTCAAAAGGTCAGCATAGGATCAAGTATACATACCTCTAACAAGTGACAACATTGGTGTTCTTGTTGCAATTGTGTTAAGATATATTTTCTTTCTGCCATTATTGCCAATAATGATGATCAGTTGTACTCACACAATTATTTTTCCACCCAGCTTGCCAATTATCTACCTAGGAATAGTACATTTTTGACTTATAATCAACCCAACATTGGCTGTGGCACAGAAGAAACTTGAACTTGGGGAGGGTGCAAAGTGCTCTGTTCTTCTACAGTTACTCTGTCGAACAAAAGAAGTGAAGGAGGTGAACCCAAATATCACTTGCAGACCATTTGTCTTGATGGCCTGGTTGCAGTGCAATGTGAAACTACCATGTTTTATGGTGAGTAGGCAACACCAAATGTTCTGAGATGTTGTGAAGTGTGGCCTTCACACTCTGTGTTTCTTAAACTATAGCATGTAAAATAAAAACATTAAAAAAAATAATCAGATCATATTTGCATCCTATTATTAAGCCCCCTCTTGTTCCCAACAATTTATTTTGCTTGTTGGAGGCTTTGTACCCTCCAGTCCACTCACTGCCCACCTTTTATTGTGCCATCCATGGAAACCTCCCCTCTTGCAACTGCAATTGCCGCATTTACTTCCGATGGAGGGGGGTTACAGATTGGCGAGGGGGGGCGTATTCCTTGGTTGATGTTTCCTGATGTGGCCACTCAAAGGTATCAGCCACCTTGGTTGCAGTATGCAATGGCTGGGATGCATAGAAGCTGCTGTTGGGAAAGTCATGAGTTTGTCCAGTGTCATTTCTCAACACATGCAACAATCAACCAAATCTATCGATTAATTACTATATCTACACACTAACTATTATCTAGTTAATCAATTTATGTATGTTCATGAAAAAATAATTTGTTTACACTCTAAAAACTTAAAATATATTCGCCTGTCACAGCAAAGAAGACAAGCTGCATGTTTATCCTGTGCCATTTCTGGCAGTTGCAACAATCCACCAAAGCTGTGTGCATTCTTTGTCAACAGAAGTGAGTTGCAACAATGGAAGCAGTGTTTATTACATTTGCACAAAATGTTGGTGGCAATAATTTCACTCTGCCTTTTGTGCAACCTCTGGTATCTTGTTTGCACTTGAGCTTGTTTAAGGAAAGGATTGCCCTCATTGGGTAACTCATCTGGACTTCTCGGAATTTGGTGCAACAGAAGGCTTACTGTTGCACATGCTCAGCAGTTATTTTGGAACTGCCATTTATGTTGTCTTGGACTCAGGCTTCTGTGTCTTGAAGGGTCTCATTGAACTCAAGAAAGAAGGACTCTTTGCATGTGCTCTCATAAAAAAGCTTTGCTACTGGCCCTCCATTGTGCCAGGCAACTTGATGAATAGCTACTTTGCCAGAGATGGAGTACAAGTTGGCAACACTGATGCCATTCAAGGTGTCAAGGATGGCATCACATAAAATCTTTGGCCATGAAGGAGCTCAATTATTTCATAAAAATGATGGTGACAGGTGGCAACTTCATAGCTGACAGCACTTGTAGAAGGACCATCTATCACTGGATTGAGAATGGTGTCAGAAACAAAGAAGAGTTCACTTACAAGCTTCCCTTTTACTGACACTTTTGTTACTGCCATGCCATTGATGATCACAATAACCTCTATCACTCGTTGCCCATGGATCACCCAGCCTGGGAGTGTTGTGTATTCTCCTTTATTTTGGCCTTCATCAAGGAAAATGCATTCCTCTGCATTTGTCATGCAAAAGGGAAGGAGGATTTCTTAAGATTTGTCAATTTTTATAGGCAGTTGGGATGGAAAATTGGATGATGATGACATCCAGAATGTGCCTCTGGGTGGTGGGCAAGACCTTATTACCACACCTAGGCATTCTTTTGAGTACCAAAACCCAGAATTGTGACTCCAGTCATGTCAGAAAATTTTTTTGTTAGTTTTTTGAAATTCAAAGATTTGACATTATATTAACGTTTCATGTTTAAATGAATTATTATTTGTTCTCCACTGTGAATACATTTAGGAGTGGTTAAGTAGTGTAAAAATAAATCCAATTTCTGGCAAGTGAGAAAAATGAGGTCACCTAAACAAACCTTAAAAAACCTATCCTTTATTCTAATCCCCCCAAAAGTTTGAGAAAATTTTGGGAATCACCCAATGCTTCCATTTTATGACATTCAATTGTAACACTTAATTTCATGCAAGACAAACAAAACCCAAAAATAGATACCATATCTTAGTGAAAAAAACACAGCAAGTGGAGACAAAACATATTTTTTAGGAAACAACTCAATAAAAATTTTAGGGACGATAACTCAAACAAACTGTTATTTTATTATCCTTGTAGAACACACTATCCTGTCAAGAATGAAAATTAGTTATGCATAGAAATCATCCAAAACTATAAAACAATAAAAAATAGATTGTGATTCCTTTTGATATGACTGTTTACATAAAACAACAAACTTGCCATTCTAAATCATCTTGTAATGTTCCCTCTGAGCAAGATAAATGCAGAATCACTCCCTGGTTGACCATGGTAACAATAAAAGTATGATACCATCATTTACCTGTTTTTGTTTTCTGTAGAAACACTCAAATTCGATTAGTGTTTGAATTTGATTCCATATGAACTAATCATCATAATAAAGTTCAATCAACTTACCATGCACACTTACCCGTTGGACTTGTTTGTGGGATTAACACTTCACCTCATAGGAAGTCTTCAAAATATAGAGCTAGAGTTTACTTAATTCTCACCCAAATCCACTTGACAATTGTCAGTATGATAAAAATGGTCAATTGTCAGTGTGTTAATGAAATCTTCTCGTTTCACAGCTTTCTCGTGTCCTCCGGATCTCTCTCTCTTAGGACCACTGGATTCCTCATGAAAAATTAGCCCTAGAAGATTTCCATAAAAACTTAAGTCTCTCTGTTGTTTGAAGTGCCTGCATTTGTTCAAAAAACAAACCCATCGCATGCGATGTTGCTGATAACAACAAAGACATGCCCCTCACACAGGATCCCTCTGTTCATCTGCCCACGAGTGATCATCAAGATGTTGGCATTGGTGTTTGTGGTGCTGTTGCAGCTTCTGCTTCTCATGAGGCTGATGATGGCATTGAAGTTCCTTCTCTTCTGCCTATGTCCCAGATCCCAACAACATGGCTGCATGTGGCGCTGATGGGTTTTCAACTTTTCTCAATGATATGTTGTCCATCACTTTGCAACCCAATATTTGACAAAGAGCTGACAAAATCTAATTACTTTTTGGGGAAAATGAAGTTCAAGGGTGAGGGCATTCATGCATCATAAGAACTCCTTCTTCAGTCTCCTTCCTCAAGTAATGAGGCATCTGCAGGCCGTCTCCTGAATGGAATAATTATTTCTATTACATGGAGAGCCAGCAACAGCATGCAATAATGTGGGACACTTCTGGACTACCCTTTTCCCATGCAAAGAGTGGAATTACTCATGCAATTGTGAATTCCGATGAAGCATGGTTTGCTCTGTGGAAGGGGCTGGTTATTCATTTGATCAAATGTACCCCAACAGCCCAAAGGGTATATAGTAAATATTGTATGGACTAATCCTTGGTTATCTCACAAAGAAAATAAGCAGATTAACAAGACAGCAATGCCTATGAGATTCCTCATCATCCCAATACTGCAGATATGTGGGTTTTGAATCCGAAGTACAAAAAGGATTAGAAGAGGGCGTACTCAGTGTCCGCATCATATCATGTTTATCAGTTATTGAGACATCAACATGGTTTGAATTCAAAGAAGAGAAAGAAGGCTATGGAATCTGATAGTGAAAATGACGAGGAAGGTTATGAGTCTGAATAGAAAGACAGTACAATGTAACCAAAGTGATAATGCCAATCTTTTTTATTTGTATTTTGATTATAATGAAAGTCATCACAGAAGAACTTATCAGACTTTTTACTAGGCAAAACAAAAACACCCACTTTTTCACATTCATTTTATTGAGATTCCAGTAATACTCAACTTTATTGCATGAAAACTTGGAACACTCCTTCAATTTTGTAAAACAGAACATAGACATCTTTTCACCTGTCTCTTTGTCATCGCATAAGAAATGTGCTGAGCTGAAGGGATCCGCACAAAAATGAACAGCCCACCCCTCAATTGGCCAATCCAAAACAAATGATTGAATATGATCTGGATTGAACCTTTTGTTCAGAAGATGCACAACGAGCTCTATCTTCTCACCAGCAGCAAAGTTGACAGGAGAGGGGGTGGCTTCTTTCTCATCATCCTCGTATGTCATATTTAATGAAATATAATTGATGCCATCAAATTTGTCATCCTCTTTCATTGTATCAACAGTCTTTTGCTTCATACTTGCGGCGCAGTAGATTTGTATAATCCATCCTCACTAGGACAGAGTGACCGAATGATATCAAAAACACATTCAGGGATTCAAACACAATTATGTGCATCAAGCACACAGCACTCAGTTTGAACATAACAATAGTACAGGTGGTTTCGCTTGTGACTGCTGCTAAGGGAGATGTCCAATACTGACATCTTGTTTGTAAGAGCTTCACAGTGGAGCGACAACAAACAGGGATGGCAGTGACAGGCTGAGCAAAATGACAGTAGGTTCTTGTCTAAGAAACTGTGATTGATGATCACGGACGACTCATTTGTCCCCCCAAAATGCATGAATAATGTGCAACAAGTAGGTTAACAAACAGACAAGTTTCTGCATGTTGCGACAGTACAAGTAAGACATACGTCAGTATGATAAACACTATTGGTCAAAAGTTTGGGTGAGGGTTAAAAAGCATTTCCAATCAGAACAATGATTTTCATTAAAAAACGGATTAAACTTACTGCTACATGATTATCCATTGCCTATCATGTATGGAGTAAAAGTTGCAGCACAATCAGTGTGTACAGATGCTTCGTTTCCTTGTATCTGTAAAAAATATCAATTACCATTGAGATGACAAAAGATCATTCTACCTGTGTCAACAGCCCCCATGAATGACAGTAAAAATACATGTAAGGTGGATTAGGCCTTTTTCCTCATCCATCTACTATTCAAGCAGGTGACATTCCAGAGCAATGTCCGGAATTCAATTTGAATCCATGATTAGGTCTTCATCGACATCTAGCCCTCTACCAGGCAAAGGAAGATCATAAATTAAATTCATCCATGCCTTATCCATTTCCTCTGTCAATACGGGTGGTTTGTAAGTATCAGGTAAGGGTGTGAGATTCTGTGCTTTGCTTCCTATTTTCCCACATTCTATACCTGCTTCTCCCGATGCAAAGCATCCGTGCTGTGTTTGTGTTTAGTTTGAATGGGCCCTAATTGTAACAGTTTTCAGAGAAAGATGTCAGTGATCATTCTTTTTTACTTACCTCTGTTAGTAGATGGGCATGCTGTGGAAGGGAAGCCACCAAAGGATTCAAGAAAACCTATTATCAAAAGAAGAAACACAGTGCACAAGGTATTAAACGCTTTGAATGACATTCATGGTATGACAAAACAGTTTATAAAAAATTACCAAATTTCCATAATTTTACTCACCTGAAGAGTTTTTATCAGATGCTGCCCCACTCCGTACGTGTTCTTCTTCGTATCATTTTGCATTGCTCTCAAGAAATCATTTCTCTTCCAATCCTTCAATGCCACTTTTCTCATCTTTTTTGTGAGATATTCTGAATAAACAAACCCCATACTCTCCATACGTAGTTTCCACCAATCCGAATCGTGTACCTGAAGGTTTTGAAGAGTATTTTAGTCTGAAGAAGGCGTCAAAATTGTGGAGCAAGAATCAGAGTTACCTCGACATGATGCCAGCCCCCCCTTTGCGAATGGGTCATGAATATGTACGCAGCTTTCCGGAAGGATGCAAAGTAGTTCAGTTGAAAATTCCTGCCCACGTGTTCGGTGAATTCGACGCACCATGCTACATCAACAGTTCGCGAAGGCCTTGATCATTGCAATGACATCGAATCAAAACATTTGCATGGGTTGTGATGTCAAGAATGGTTACTGCAACAAAGATACTAACCACCATGGCCCTAACGAAAAATCATGTTCCACAAGCTCGAATTCCGTGCTCTCCTGCGGCTGTAGCCCGTGCAGCAACGAATTTGTCACCGCGTCATGACTTCCTTCCACACAAACCACATATTCAAGCCCATGCAACACAAACCAACTCGTGCTAATTCCTCGCCCACAGCCGACATCGACAAGAGACTTGACTCCCAGCCATGAAACCATTTCCTTCCATAACGTCGGCGATACACCGTTTGGGTCGAAGGAGGTGAAGCCGCCAAGATGAGCTTTATCACCGCGTCCTCCGTAGAATTTACGCTTAATGGATGCTTCTTCTTCTTTGGTTGTGCGAATGGATGGCATGGCAACAGCTGGGCCATCTTGGATTACTAGCCCATGTACGTCGAACGCAGACATCTGCCGCTGTCCACGAATTAATTGCCTGAGATTTCGAACTTCATTTTCTAACTCTTGTATACGCTGAGATGGCGAGATGAAACTTTTTGTTCCTGAGGATGAAACATCATGAAGCAGCGACGAATTTATACTCCAAGTTATGTTGAAGGCCACGACAAGTAGAGAGAAAATGATCGAGAAAAAGATGAAAGATTTTGGATTGATGACAGCCATCGGGCAGCGAACGACGAATGACTTTGGCATGATCTTCCTCTAGAGAGAGGGACAAGCTGGGACAAGGGTGCTCGGACTAGCTCGGACTTTACGCAAATCTGATGAAATTGTGGTTTCATCCATACGGACGTCATCCCCACCCGGTCGAGTCCCGTCAAGTCCTGATGGTGTATTGTACCAGTATTGTACTGTACAATACCACTGGACGAGTTGCCAAGGCCCTTCGGACTTGGCTGGAAATCTCGGCAAGACGGCCTCAAATCGTCGCCGAAGCCAGCCGGACTCGGGCCAGGGGTACCATACCGATTGTTTGGTTCTTGATCGTTCTTTAAAATTAAGAACACCCGAATGGGCTTTTGCAACGATTTTTTCAAATAAAATAATTTAAAAAGAAAACAAAATCAGAAAAAATACGAAAACTGCAAATTTGAAGTGAGGGCATTACTAAAAATATTATATTATCGCTGAAAAAGGCTCCTAGTGTTTTCGCTCAATGAGTTTTATTTACGTATAAAAATTCTACCCCATGCCAGCCAACATCAATTCATGCAAAATCTATGTTAGAATGGTCTTAAAAAAGAACTGTCACAAAAAAATTTGATTGCCCATTTTTTTGGTTCTCAAACAAGATTGTTCTTGAAAAATTAAGAA
>JALLPD010001987.1:0-10939 GCA_036940065.1 Cyclotella cf. meneghiniana | reverse complement strand
TAGTGATTATCTGTGCTTGGAATGGCTTTGGAAGTGCTTATATTATTGGTACTGTGGCAATAAAGGCAAATGATGCACCAATGATGCACCAAGTTACCTGGGGGTTAACAAAAATCCTCCTATTTTAAAGGTAGTTCAATCAAGAAAATTGACGCCAAGAAAATGCATTTAGATTACTATAAAAAAGATTTCTGTGAAAATATATAAAAGGGTCTAACATAACTTTAAAAGCATCAATGAAATTGATTTTTCAAAAGCAACTTCTTACTGTTTTTAACAAAATCTTAATGTCAAATTAATATTTTGACTTGATGGTTGCTCCAATAAAGGCCAAAAAGGACAAGTCTACTAGCAACAATGAACAAGCTACAAATATGTGAAAAGAATATACACAAGAAACAGCTCCTTATAATAAAAAAGCAAAACAGTCATGCATAATGTCGAAGATGCTCAGCAGCCTCCACACTCATGGTGCTAATGACGTTACGTTACCAGATGATGATGAGGAATCCATCCAACAGACAGTGTCATGCAATTGGTGCATTACCTTAGAGATGCAAAAATGTTGCATGCCCAATCTATGATTCTGAATCTGACATCAACAATCTATTGAGGTGCAGAATTGTGTTAAGTATCCATTTGTTGCCAATCTTGATAGGAACTTTTTAGCCATCCCTGCTACTTCTCCACCTTCTGAGTGCAGTGCTGGAAGAATCCTTTCCCTTTGTTGTGCTAGACTCAAGGAAGAATTTGCCAGGCATACGATGTTAATTAAGGAGAACCTGAGGTTACTTCATAAAAGTTATTGTCAGTTGGATAAGAATGAAAAGGAAGAACACTTGCAATACTTCAGGGACTTGGATTTAATTTTTTTCTTTACCTGAACAAGAGGAGAAAGACATTGATGTTGGTCAGGATAACCTTTTTTAACTTGTAACTTATTATTTCCATACTACTAGTTCATATTGTTTCTCATGTTATGACAGTAAAGAACTTAAGCACTAGTCATTTATGTGCAATCTCTCATCTCAAAGGGGATCTTGAGTTACATCTTGAATCAATGCCACTGATACCATGATTCTTGAATGAGATCTTGATCTACCGTTGTCAAATCTTGAACTTTTCTCAATCTTGAAAAATTGCCAAAGATGAGACTGAGAACCAACTCAAGTATTAACCAACTCCCGATGTGGAAATCTATACCCATGACATTTTTAGTGGCTGTGGACTAGGCAAGTTGAAGTAATTCTAGGTACAATACCTATCCAGTTCTTTTATGTCAATCGGTAGCATTCACAAGATTCAATGCATGCAGGGTGCAGGGTGAAATTTATTGCTCATCCCAATTATTTGACCCCATGTATCACAGTCAAAAATCATGTTAGTTTAAAATGGTAGTTCTTCTGCAATTCTTGACAAAGACTGTATTAATACACAAGAACAATGGTGTTTTGACTGTACATTCCCAAAAACACACTAACTAGTAGGGCATGGTCATCTTGGAAAGTCCACTTCATAATGTATGTTATTTACAGTAAATCCATCCACAACTTCCTCGTTAACAATGCATGATACATACACATGATATATTAAAGAAGACAGCCTTGATACAAGCCCATCAAACTCATTTAATAACCACAGTGGCTGTATGCCGCCAAATACATAGGAGTCCTAATGGACTTTACTGATGTCATCTACAATCCTGTGGTGCCATCAACGCCCATCATCCAGTACACAGAAAAACAGGCCATCAGCACCCCATTGTCAGCAAATCAACCCAAACAGGGAAATTGTGTGTGGAGATGCTTCACATTGTCTACCATGCACTCTTCCATTAAATGAAATGTTTGTTCCTCTCACAGCCATTGCTTTTCAATGAAGGGACATGCATCATGTGAGATCACACTTGTAGGAAACAAAGAAAAAAGGACTAAGGAGCAGCTTTGTTGTTGTGTGCATTTTTTCTTTGCCATACTTTCATAATTTGTGAAGAACTATCACACAAATCTATCTCTTTTCTATGTCAATTTTGAATAATTCAGTAGCCAATCCAACAAACTGCTTCACACCAGCCTGGGGTGGACTTATCTTGTTCATGAAACCCTGTCGATAAAGAGACAGTGATCGGGATTTCAAGCTGTCATTAAAATTCCTATTTTGATGGAAGCAATGGTTCAGGATTAAATATCCCTTCAGGATTATTATAAAAACCATTGGGCATTCCATGGACCAGTGGCTACCAGAGACTCAGTCTCACCTGATGAAGTTTATGAGTTGATTTCCATCTAAACATGAAGTGAAAAAACCATGATGAAGCAAATGTGCTTCATTGTGGAAAAACAAAACTGTCAAGGATTCTACACAGTTTTGGTATGTTTATGCGATTGACATAGTGAGATACTGTATAGGTTTTACCTGACTTGGTATGAAACCTCAGACAATCTAACTTTTTCACAGAGAAGCTTTCCTGCTGTGGTCTTGCATAGTAGAAAAGGTTCTTAAGTTCAGCTTCTCTCATCATAATTGTTTCCGTGAAACATACCTGCTAAGCATGTACTTTAAATATGTTGTTTTTGAGAAACTAACATGTTATGACTATGCATACTACCATTGTTGAAAACAAGTTGAAAAGGATCCTTAAAGCTTCCAGGTGGAAGCTGATGGGTTTACCTGATTGAGGTGGATGATTGGCCTATGTCAGGCTCAGATTTGATGAGAGATAGTTACAGAGGGAAATCTGTGTTCTCAATACAATCAAGATTATCAATGCTGAAAATTTCATCAAAAAATTTCTGTGATACTTTGTCCAAGATGTTGAGACATGAGAGACCGTCTGCCCCTGTGTTTTTCACTCCTGCAATGTGTTTGATTTTAGTGATCTAGACATTGTGAAGTTCAAACATGTTGTTGCATGACTTGTAAGTTTGCATGCTTAGTGTTCACACATCTTATGTTCATGTGATTGCTGCAGATTGTAAGTTCACATCCTTAAATGATGTTGTGGAAATGACGGCAACCTTCAAATGATGCGAGAAGTTCTTGCTGACCAATGATTCAACTTGGTGTCATGAATTTTTGTGAGTAACAACCAATGGTGATCTTTTTGTTGTGGCTTCCTGACTTTTTGGTCAATACAGCATGCAATGCATACAACTGTGAGGCATTCGGATACATAGTAAATTGCATATTGGTGTTAGGGTAGCACACAGGATGCAGTCTGCAACTGCTGCCAGAATTTCTCGTATGCCTTCTGCTGTCCCTGTTTCCAAACCCATGATTATTTTTTTGGTCAAGTCTGTGAGAGGTTTTAGTACAGCTGCTTGATTGGGAATATGATTCTTGATGAAGTTAATTGTTCCAACAAAGAATCTGATCTGTTGGGTGGTTTTAGGAGGAGTGAGGTGTAGTATTACTTTGACTCTCTTTAGAGTGGGTTTGGAACCATTCATCTTAAGTAAGAAACCCATGAATTCAACTTGGAAGCCATAGTTTGCTCTTGGCTAGGTTCACCTGCAATCTGTTGTGCTCTAGAATTGTGAAAATTTTGTCCAACACATCCAAGTGTTCATGAAAGTTTTTTTTTCAGCTGAAGATGTCACTGAGGTAGGGTTTTGGCTGTCGGTGGTGTTCCATTTGTACAAAGATATATCAAGATTGAAAAATGTTGGTGGATGGGCAGGGGTACATTCCAAGTACAAGTACATACCTTCTGGCATCACTATCATGAGTAACTTCTTGGTTTTTTTTCATACAAGGAGAGAGAGATATCCCATGTTCAGATTGATGCAAGAAGTAAATTTGAACCCTTAGATTATGCTTAACAATTCCTCTAAAGTTGGTTGGGGATGTTAATGTTAAATTAGATTGCTGTTGAGGATCAGAAATCAATCACCAATCTCATCATTCCATTCTTCTTTGGTACTCCAAAAGCATGGATTGCCCATTCATTCAGTTCAGCCTCTTTGAGTATCAATTGCACATTGCTCCGATTAACATTGTCATTCAATTTGTCAAAGAAAGTGTCTAGGTTCTTGTGTGGTATGGCATATGGGTTTGTGCATTTTGGTTTGGCATCTGGTTTGACTTATAGACTGACTGGTCCTCCTTTCCAACTGTGCATTTGCCTTGAAAGAGATTTTCAAGTTTCACAAGGAGTTGAACAACAACTGTTCATTTTTCTTGTTGGATAGATTTGTGCTCTTGTTGACTTCATGGAATAGGTCTGGTTTGGTGTAGTTGGCTGCTTTTATGGCTTCTTGGTGTATTGAGTTCTTGTACAATATCTTTGAGTGAGATGGGAAATGGTGTAGACATGTCATGAATGAAATCTTCAGCTGCGATCAGTTTGCTGTTTTGTGGTGAGTCGAAGAAAGGTTCCTTTTGTCGACAAATGCATCCAGGAGTTCAGTGAGATCTGCTGACCATTGGGACTTCCTTTTCACCCCAAGAAATGGTTTCTGTATGCAAGCTTGTTATGAGATCAAGTTGTTTCATATTGATTTGACCAAGGATGATGTTGTAGTTACTACCACCACTTAATTTTGGCATGACTATGAGAGTAAGATCACAGGTATGATTGTTGGAAAGGCAAGGGAATTTGCAACATGTGAGCTTGATTGACATGTTCATTGAGAACATTCCTGTCGCTGTCTTGAATGGAGATTACTTGTTCCCTCTGATGAAAGAGTTACCCATAATGCTGTTGTCAAGTCATGGGTGATGATGCCGGTTCTCATGCCACACTGGTCAATCAGGACTCTTGCATTGATTGCTGCTTCTGAGTATTCTTGGATGTCATAAATGTGACTGGAAGAGGCATTTTGGAGCTGTCATTAATTGCATGAATTTCCTCCATGTCAGAGGCATATTTGCTGCTGCTTAACACTTTATTGTCTGATGATGCTGTGAGGAAATGTTTTAATCTGGTTTCTTGGAATTGAACCCATTTCTGTTCTTCCATTGAATTCACTTCTCCACTTGGTCTGTAATTGTTGCAGTGCTTGTTTTGTGGACAGTCCTTCCATATGTGTGTCCCAATATGTTTATAGCATGGTTGGTCAACTCTGTTACTGCTACCACCATTGTTCTTGTCGTGATAATTTTGGTTGTCATTGTTGAGCAGGACTTTTCTTGCTCAACATTGTGCTCCAGACTGAGGATATTGCTGACATCCATGATCATGTTGATGATGTCCTTTTTCTTTGTGAGCTTGTCACTGCTTGTCAAATTAAATCAAGACAAGTGTGTGGTTGTAGCATGTTTGACATGACTTCTTCTGCCATCTGTGAGATTGAGAAATTGGTGGCTTGTGGACAAAAGAACTCCTGACATTCATTGATGACAAACAGTCTTTTGAGAATTTTGCAATGGTTGTGTCCATCGTAGCATAGCTTGCTGTCATGTATTGCCTTCTTCTGGCCTTTGAGGGTATTGTGGGCAAAGTATTCTTTATTGAACTCTTGGATGAGTTTCTTGAACCTCTTGTGCCCATTGCCTGAGGTACCCATTTCAAAACTTGTGAATATATTGACTTTCTCTATCCATCCATCCTTGCACAAGCCGGTTAGAACTTGGCATATTGTGGTGCAAAGCATCTTCCATTTTCCTTCTTCAAACAACTCATGTTCATCTCCAATTGAGTTGGTCTTCATCTACAAAAGTATTGACAACTTCCTTGATTGTTTTGCAGTCTTTGGTAAAGGAATCTTAAGGGGATGATTAATGGGCTTTGTTGGCTTCAACTTAGGATTGTTTGGAAGGTGGGCTAGACAAGTTCATCTTTGACTTTCTGTCACCACTTCAATTTCCCTTTTGGTTGCCATGTTGATTCTCTCTGCAGTTCCCATTTGCACCCTTGGAATTCTTATCATTGCTGTGTGCACTCTCATTGTTTGTCATCGTTCCATCTGTCATAAGACTACTAGTCAATTTCATCAAACTGTCCTATTGTCATTGGATGGACTCAAAGTATTCAATTAAATGTAGATCAAAAAGAAAAATTATGAACTAAGTTTCTACTCTATTCAAGTTTTAAAATAATTTTTTGAAAATGTCATTGAGGCAAGGGGAAACTGCAATATAAGCATAATATAATATAAAATAAGATGCAACAATTAAATAAATTGATGATAAACAATATAGTTTAATACATGTACTTTGCTCATAGTCCACCTGGTAATCTATATTGTAAAGTGGATCTCCGTTCTTTATTGCAAGCTGAACAGGTACAGCAACAGCTGTAAAAACATACCCATGAACCATCACATTATGGTAGTACATCTCTCTCAAGATTGCAAAGTTTTCAACTGGGAATTTGGTTCTCTCATGTCAGCCCTGTACCCTTTTCTGCTGAGCATCCATTGCCAAAGGATAATTCAAAATATTGCCAGGAACTTTTGTAATAAAAGGTGACTCTACCACTTATCAATCATCTGCTTCAACTCTATCTAGGTGATCCAAAACAGTCATCAACAAGCTAGTGAGATTGTAATATCAGTCCATCTACCACATGGGAAAGGCCCATAGATCCTTTGATATCTCCAGAGAGGATGCCAAGAGCAACCGTAACATAAACCCAACTTCCCGTTGAACCAGTGAGATGTGAATCCAAGCTTTCTGAGGGATTTGGAAGTCAGTATTGCCAATACTCAGAGGAGTATTGTGATCCTGACAAATCTTCCTGTTGTGAAAAGTAATTGGAAAGAAGAAGTCAGATTGCACCAAAATATGAACAAACAAATGATGTGCACTTACCACTTGGCACTTGAGTTTGGCAATGGCATAGACAATTGGGGAGACCCACTTGCACCATATTTTGGGTTCTATGGCACCCTTCTCAGATGAGCCAGTTGTGGCACATCCTTCCTAAGTGAGAGAAGAGCAATTTAAAATGTAAATGGCGAAGACAAATGCCAAGGATACTATGGGCCTGACACAGGCAGTCGAGCCCAGGAAATGAGCCCAGGACCAACAAAAAGGTCATGCTGTGAAGTCGGGGTTCAAACCCTGGACCCACAAAACATCATGCATACAAGGAACACAAAAACATGTGTGGAACGCACAAGGATTTCCACATGAACATGTTCATTGAATGATGGATGATAGCCAGACTGACAAATGATGGTCAGACCAACCAAAAATTGGACAATGGACAGATAGCTCAGAAAATGATGAATCAGTCCAGAAAGATATGTTCCCTGCAGAACATATCTTTTTAGTAACACATCATGTATCAAGTTTATGTAGACATCTACACACCACCTCATCCTACTCTAGGACACCTGTAGAAAACATACTACAACAATATTCATCATCCACATTTACATGATAAGTGCATGATAATTGTGTTTTGTCACCAATTCATTTTCATGGTCTGTTAACCTCATAAAACATATTTGGCAACAACCTACAAATCCACTCAGCACCAGTCAACACTGTTGTTTTTTTACTGGTTATTATCTAGTACTGCGGCTGGTTTGGTTTTCACCAGGTAGAACCTACACCAACATTTGGCTTAGGTCATTATTGATCAATAGCCAACTCCAATTTTTTCTCCTTCATTCAAGTCCATTCTTCCTGGACTGCTACATCTCTGGATCTGGCACCACGTTGCTTTCCAAGTCTTCCAATATCCATGTTAGCCACCCAAGCAAGCGTGTACGGTTTGACCTTTGTCCCCCAAAGAGCTTCTACAAGGCATTATTCCAAGGGACAGAGTTGGGAAATGCCCTCAAGAGAATGTTCCTCTCCAAGGCAGTTCCAGAGGGGCTGAAGCATGTCAAGTGCAAGCATGGTGTTGGGGGCAAGAACTCACCAATTCATTACATCCCAGAGCAAGACCCCATCCAAGAGGCACATGTGACCAAGCATCAGCCTACATCCTTCAAGCTCAGCCTGCCCTCAGGAAGTGAAATGAGGATTATGAGGTAGGTGTCCAGTACCTCCGAGCACTTTCTTATTAATGTGTAAGGGGCAATTCACTCCATCAAGGAGATGGAACTGGACACCAAGTTTCTGGAGGCTATTGGGTCAGTTGAGTCTGCAAACTTTGAAGTCGAACTATCCAAGATGGCCTATACAAGGATGAGATGAGCTGAAGAAGGGGGAAAGAGACTATACTCCCAAGCAGGCAGTAGGAGCAGGCAAGGCCGTTCTGAAAAAGTCCAAAATGCTCAAGAAGGCAGAGGGCGACAAATCCTCTCAAGCTGTAGTTGTTGCAGCTAAGGCAGCTCTTGACAGAGCACAAAAGGCAAGAAACAATGCACAGGAATGAGAGGAAATGCTTTGCGCATAGATTTTCCTGCTCTATGGAAATATCCTCTAAGGCTTGCCAACCCTGGGAGTAGATTGTGAAGGTGCAGGCCGACACTATTCCCTGGGAAGATCTTCATGGTGAGGTGCATGACAAGAAGGCAGGAAAAACTTGGACCTGCTTCTTGGATTGCATGACATTCCACCTCCAATCTGTATTCCACCCCAATGAAGCTGAGGCAGTGAAGTTCTACATCACAACACACTGAAGAACCCAAGCACAGTTCCAATTCAGCAATTCTTTGCGCGAGTGGAGCAGTTGAACAGCTACCTTGAGAGCTTGTCTAACTTGTTCCAGAGTCCAAAGGAAAACTTGACAACCAAACCGGTTATGCCACTTGAGGATGCTGATATTGCAACTCATCTGTTGCAAATGTGCCCTGTCTAATGGCAGTGGCAGTACAACCTCATCAAGAACTCCACTCCGGTCAGTACAAGGGCCCTACTCTTGGTCCTGGAGAGCATTGAGAGTGATGTCGAGCTTGATGACAAGCCCCCTAGCAAAGACAAGGCAAAAGGGGCCAACTTCAAGCAAAAGATGGAATCTACTGATTCACATATACCAAAAAGGCCAAGAAAGGCTGGACAGAGAAGCACTGTTCTCTTGCATGAAGCATGGAGCTGCACACACCATACACAACACCAAGGAGTGCAGGCGCTACAACATGGATGAAAGCCACAAGAAGTCAGGCAGGGTGTCCAAACCCAACATGCCAGCAAGTGGACAGTATTGGATGAGCTTTGCCCAACTAATCCATGCTGAAACCAAAAAGGCAGTAAGCTCTGCTAGTAAGAAGGCTAACTGTTGTAGGAAAAATTGTAACCACCATAAAGAGAGTGATAGTGATTTTGACTCTGACTAATGAAGTTTTGGGTAGGATAGCTCAGGTAATTTACAACTGGTAAAGAAAACTAAAACTAGTAAAAGTTTAGTAGACACAGCTTTCTGTCCAATTAAAGCTATCCCATCTAAAAATTCCAATAGACCTGTAGATCCACCAGAGGACATAGGTGTAATGGCCTTATTGGCTATTATGGAACCAGCAACTAAAAATTTGTCCTCAAAGAGCCCCCAAATCTCATTGAGGAGTTGCCCCGGCAACAAAATATGGGTGCTCTTGGGCACAGGTTCCAATGGAGACCTTCTTCCATGAAAAAGGAAAACCAAAACATTTTTCCTACCTGACTAGGCAGTTGCCAAAGTCTGGCTTACATCAAATAAGACCTTCTACATTTATGGAAGGGGCAAACTCAGATCAAATTTCTCACTATTATGAAAACAGGGAGTACTTGGTACAATCTAATATTGTGGAGTATGATGGAACCACAATGAGCCAGCCAGGGTTTGACCTCATTTTTGTTACCAATACCCTAAAAGAGCTAGGAGTCATTATAAATGTTTCAGCAAAAGAAATAGACATTGAGCATCAGTAAACTTTCAACTAGAGCCAAGATTGAAAGAGGATAGATGCCAAATAATTGTGTCATGATCCATGAGCCTAAGAGTACTCTTGAAGCCATCAGTGTGTTGTCAAGATATTGGATGGTAAGTATGAAAAAGCAGATCTCAATGCAGTAGTAGCAGACAACTGCAAACACCTGAGTGTTCCTGATCAACAAAGTTGCTGAAGCTCCTTACTGAGTTCAAAGATCTCTTGGAACACTAGGTGATTGGGACACTGAGCATATCTCCCTCAAGCTAAAGGAGGGTGCACAACCATATCATTGCAGGCTGTTTCCAACTACGAAAGCCCATAAAGACTGAAGTGGCAGCCAGAATCAGAATGAACTTGGCCTTCATTTATAGTACCAAAACAGAATCAAACTGTACGAGTCGTTAGTGATTTTAGGGAAGTAAACAAAATGATAGTGAGAAATCCATTTCCAACACCCAAAATCAGTACATTTTTACAGGAACTTGAAGGGTTCACATATTTATCAGCCCTTGACCTGAACATGGGCTATTACACCATTAGATTGGACTCTGATTTGTTCAAAATATGCACCATTATTTTTCCGTAATGAATGTACTCCTACCTATGACTACCAATGGGCATCACATGTGCTCAAGACATCTTCTAAGCTAAGGTGTCAGACTGATTGTCACCTTTGAGTTCATTTGAGCATACAACACCAATCTCTTATGCATCACAAAAGGCAGCCTGGATAATCATCCTTCAAGACTGAGATGGATATTCATCAGGCTCAGGTGCACAGGATTAAAGGTAAATGCAGCAAAATGCTCCTTCTGTGCTTCAGAAACAGAATATCTTGGTTACGTTCTGACCAGAGAAGGCATCAAGCCACAACCCAAAAAAGGTAAAGGCTATCCTTGTGCTGATAGTGCCACAGAATGTCAAGCAATTACATAGATTCCTGACCTCTGGGCAAGGCAAAGCAAAGTGCTGTCACCCTTCACCAACCTAGTTGGAGAATGCAGGCAAATCAAAGCAACACGCTACCAAGACAAAGCGTAAGCCAAGGCATTAGGATAATGTGCATCGGACTGCTTTCAAGAAGATAAAGATAACAATTGCCAAAGATGTTGTCTTGGCCTACCCTGATTACTCACAAGGATTTGAGATCTATACTGATAGTTCCAAGTTTCAACTAGGAGCTGTCATTACTC
>JALLPD010001986.1:0-10939 GCA_036940065.1 Cyclotella cf. meneghiniana | reverse complement strand
ACTAAAATGTACCAATCTTGCAAAAAGTACTTTTGGCTATGGTCAGTATTGGATTTAGTATTTTACGTGAAAATGCTACAGATATTATTATTATGCATTTTTCGTATGCCTAATAGTATATTATTACAAAGTACAAACATTTCCCCTCAGTCCGGGGGGCATAACAACTCGCAGATTTGTCCTTTCATGTGGGCACAAAAAAATAGGTATTATTGGTACAATACCAGACTGTACCATGTCATATTATTTGCCCGACAGAATGATGTGGTAACACCAGCGGACGTGTTGAGTCGTCGTTCATATATACACCTGTTCTAGTAGCCACAGCGTGAAGCGGCAATAAAATGAACCAAACAACAGCAAAACCAGAAACTGACAAATTCACCTGCCCAGTCCGCCAAGCACCAAAAAAGCAGAAATACCATCGTGCCGCATCTTTCACTGATGTCGAGAAAGTATTCCTTTCTTTTCTTTTGATCGACCGTGCACCAACTACGGAAGGAGAAGATCTCCGCAAAAAGAAAACGGAAAGCGCCAAAAAGGTGTTGACTGAAGATGTTCTGTTTTCTTTGCCATTTATAGAAAGCCTAGATGACAATCACAAAGCAGGAAGGACAAAATCCATACCACACGTGCGAACTCGGAGCAATCCTCAACTCGGTGTGTGTGACTCATGTTGAGCTGTATCGTGTTGTCTCGATCATCGTGTTCTTTTCTCAATGCTTGGTCAGTTAAATGGGGTTTGCCTGAGCTGAATCGTCAATTATGATTTAGCATGAACTGTTGCTCTCACCATTTCTTACAAATTTACACACAATCACTTACTAGAGTTGTGGAAAGCGCATGAAGATGGGGTAGCTCCTGCGATGTTGAGGGCAAAGTCCTCTTGCGGTAGAAACGATGACAAGGACTCCCCAGATAAAAGAAATGAAAATTCTTTAAAAAAGACAGACCACGGAGTCAGCAGCAGCACCAGTAACATTCAAGACACAGGATCTGCTGTTGACTCGTTGCAGGTTCATTCTGATCACGAAGTTGGACAACACAATGATGAATCATCTGCATCGTCCTGGGGTTCAAGTCAAGGAGGGTTTGATCACTATAATACCTGGGAAGTTATAAAGGATGAGTATGCGGCAGATTTTGGCTTTAATGTTGCAACAGACAATGAGAATCATATCTTGCCTTGTAACGAAGATGATTCAGAGAGAGGCATGTTTAAGATCATTGGCACCAGTGCTGAAGATACCAGCGCTATCCCTCATGTATTGAGCCCCCCTCTAATGGAGTCTCTGCTTAATTTTGTCCCGGAACGTCTGTCAAAGTAAGTGAAGCTATTTTCACTGCCGTTATAAAATACTGCATTTTACACCTCATTTCTTCCCGTCCTTATAAGTGATAACTTTTGGCTGAAGTTCTCCTTGATCCGCGATGGCGCAAGTCTTGACATCCTGCGTAAATACTGTAGGGCGGCAAATCATTCAATTTTGGCAATCGAAACAACGAACGGAGAAGTATTTGGATCCTTCACATCAGCTCCATGGCGTACAAACAACAAATACTTTGGAACCGGAGAATCGTTTTTGTGGAGAATGAGACACAACAGGAACACACCTGTATTTTCTCTTTTTGAACAAGCTCAACTGGAGTCTGAAATCGATGTTTTTCCCTATAATGGAAGCAACTGTTACATTCAACTTTGTACTAATGACAAAATAGCATTAGGAGGTGGTTCTGTGATGAAACCAGATTCTGAAGGAACACATGCTCATTCGATTGTAGAGGAGTCTGATGATGGTACTGCTGACGTTTATCTTGAGTGGTCCAATTATGGTTTTGGATTGGCACTAGATGAGCTCCTTCTTCATGGTACAACAAGCCCTTGTGCCACCTTTGGGAATCCCAATTTGATGAACTCTGGTGGGAGCGGAGAGTTATTCGACGTTTTAAACTTGGAAGTCTGGACTTTCACTTCAGCACAAAATGAACGCGAAGCTCAACGATCAGAAATGTCTATGTTTTTTGTTCGGGAGTCAGTATCTTCTTCTTTGCGGTCAGTTTCACGCCATACAAGCACCAGTAGTTTGTTCTCGAAAGATGATTTCGATCGCGAGAAATTTTATCGTCGGGTTGGTCAATCAGAGGACGATGACACTGATCGCAATGCCTGGCAGTACTCCAATATGATGAACCCTATGTCAGGTAGTCCATACAAAGTGATGAGGGATAGAGACCTATAAGGCTTCTTCATTCAAATTTATTTCAGCAACTTTATTGACTTAAGTATACACAATCCTGCCTGTTGTTGACGTTTTTCGAGACATTTTACTAATTGTTCTTTGAAAAAATAGCCAACAGTCTATAGATCTGTACTTGCAGTCTTGAAAAATCTTCTTCTATTTTATCTATAAATAACCTTGCATCTTTCATGCATTTACAGTCTTAATACTAAGTCTGTATTAGTGCTAGACGGGCAAACATTTGGGTGTTAAATTCTACGATGCATAAGCGGCGAATGTTAGTTGGCAGGTTGTGGTTTCTGGGCAACAGCATTTCATCAGTACACCTTTTCTTTGACCAAAGTCTTCTTTAAACGATACACCACCATAAAACAAAGAAGTGCCGCCACAGCGCCCATGCTCATGGCCCAAGTCCCCGGGGTGTTTCCGGCATCATTGTATATCCTTACTCCAACACCACTATCCCAAAACGGCTCAGTGTACATTGCACTTACTCCAGCATCTCCTTCCTGTATCTCAAAATAGTTAGGGTTCTTGTTCTTGGTGGGGATCAGTGCTTCGTCAAGTGCAAGGTGATAATGACATCTTGACCCACAAATACACAGCCCTCCCGCGCAAGTGGGAAGCTGCAAGGAAGAAGAGGCGGTACTGCAGTACGAAACCGAGGAACAATCAGTGGTGCTCTGACACTTCACCAATTCGTTAGCACTATTATCATCGTCATTGGAAAATGATCCCCTTCCCAAAAAGTCGTTGAAAATTCCGAAGACGGATGTTTCAAGTAGAGAAGGTCGCAATATAAAGACATCGTTAACGTCTTCGCCATAGGCTTTTACATCATCACCATCCCCTTCAACAAGCGATCCATACAACTTGCCGCTTGCCCTGACAGCAGCCTGTCCGTTATCTAAATCATAAATGCTGACGTAGTAATTGGGGGGCGATTTAAGAGGCTGGCCAATTCCAAGATCGATTCCGGTTCGAGCTGCATCATTTTTTTCTTCGACAGTGGCGTAGTTTAGAAAAGTTTCACAATTTCCGTCTTGAAAGAGGCAATTGTACAGCTTTTGGAAGGTTTCAGATGACGAGGAGATAGCATCGGGTATCAGTTCCATTCCATATGCGGCTGCTGTCTGTGCATCCACGTCTTCAGCTTCGTTCTGGTATGCTGCCGCCACTGCAGCGCGAGCCAAAATCGTTGCGGCAGTCGCAATGGCATCTGAGTCGATGGACTGAAACTTGGAAGTAGAGTCCAAATGGGAGTGATAATATGAATTGGCAACAAAAGCATCATCGTACCCTGTAAGAGCTACTCCACCGTAGGCCGAGTCAGAGATTTTCACAAGAGAAGTTAGTGGCGTTGGTGGCAAAGGATAGCTCCCATCATCTTGTGCAATCTGGGATGCAGCAGAAGCTTGCACCAAATAATCATCCGTTGATAGTTCTACCATGACCTGTCCCAAAAATCCCCCGAATCCACCAGTGCTTTCCCCTCCTTGTACATAAAAATTCTTGCCTCCTCCAAGGTTGCCAACCTGATCCACCGCAATCATTCCACGCACAGTTCCCAAATTCTGAAACGTCAAATCCGCTCTCAGGGGATGCAGACATGCTCTAGTGGTGGTTTCGTCATCTTTTCTTTTGTAAACCGATGCCACACCTTCGTTGCCTTTCTGACATGCGAAACCGGCCAGTAGATCCTTGAAGAATCTCCTGGAGCCTAGATAACCGTAGGACTCTCCCTGAAACAATGCAAAGCCAATCCTCCCATAAAGCTGATCTAATATCTCATCCTTCACACCCCCAATCGCCTGCGCGGCCAATAACACAGTCAATATATTAGATGCGGCCGTATTCGCACCGGGAACCATTTCATGAAACATGGAAGTGGCGTCCATTCCCGCGGCGACCCAAACCACCGGTCTGCCATCTCCGGCATTGTACCCCAAGGGAAGTGGAGATCCCGCCACACTCCAAACAGAATTTCCACCCAGTGGCAAACATCTAGGATTCCACAATCCATCGACGTCTTTCCATTCGAGACATGTTTTCGATGTGGCGGCGTTGCCGTCGTGGGTGGCCGGTCCCATGTAGTAATTGAATTCGGAGAGTATGGAGGGATACGCATTGTCGGTTCCATCTTCTTGGACATTCAAATGTAGAGAGGCTTGTTCGTTCGCCACTTGTCGTAAATAGTCCGCCGTGGAGGTATCGTATACATAGGCAGTGGGCAGGCCGTACATATCTTGTACAGTGAGTCCATCGCCGTTGTTGTTGACGTTCCATTCGTAAGAGGGCGAAACTGTGAAAGCTTCACTGGGAGTATTATCACCCTGGGGGGTCAGCGGCTCGGGAGAGGCGTAACTGCCGCCGCCGTTGGCGGAAGTTAGCACCAAAATGCCACGAAGCGGGCCGCCGATTTCAACCGTTCCGTATTGGTCACCGGCAGTGAATCCTTGTGAATAATTAATCAACTGCGCCACCGTCTCGGCAGTGTAGTCCGACTCATCTAGCACCGCGACATAGGGCACCACTGTTGCAAGATCGGCGAGCTCCCGGCCGGCACCATTGGCGTCATTGTTCTTGCTCGCGACGGCCGTCCAACTCACGAGTCGTCCGGTTTGTACGTTTCTGTCAAAGGTACCACAGCCGACGCGTCCGTTGCGTGTGAAGAGGGTGACGCATGCAGCATGGGGGATGTTGGAGAAGTGTTTGTTGTTGAAGGGCTGCGAGAGGGTGGTGGCTTTGGTGGTGGTCGTCATGGTTGATTTCAGCTTTGTGTCGCGCAAGCGTTTGCTGCGCGAGAAGAAGGCGAGAAGGTTTTGTATCGTAGAATGTTGGATATGAGCGTTGAGTACCATACAAAATATATTGCCCCATACAAACAAAGAACCTAATTCATCAAAAAAGCTTTAACTGAATTTTTGATAAAAAGAAGGAGTACGATCCACACTTTAATTCAATATAACATTCAAGTATGAATATTTTTAACGTGTTGATTTGGAGATTTTCATCGCAAGTTGACTTAGGAATCAATATTTTCTTTTTTTCAAAATATGAAGGTAATTAGGAATTCAATATGATGCACTTTGATGGAGTCCAATCTTCGAACTTCATTCCAAACTTCTTTCGATCACGTGAGAGTTCACATCTGACGCCAAAGTGTACGCCATGGTCTGCCCTGTAGAAATCATAGCTTACTACCCCCTCAATCGAGATTGGATAAGAAAACCGAGGAAAGTCGCGTCCATCATTAGCATCCCCTCGACGACGATTTTTGATTCTAATCTGTGGACCAAATAGGTGGGACAACCATGGAAGCCAACCGAGGCCTTATGTCTGACTCGACAGCAATGTCCTTCACACGACGACGCCTCAAGCCAGAAGTGAACATCTCCTCAAACAATTCCTCGACGCACGTCTCGAGTCCCAACACCGTATTCAATCGAACAATACCTCAAAAACTCTCCGACCAAACGCAACAAAACACAGTGAATGCCGCATTGCAAGCACAAAATATTGCCGATTCCATCCCGCCCCTGACTCAAAACGGGATAATCTCTTTCGAAAATGCCGACCCTTTCACGCACCTTGATACTACCGATCCATGCAGTCTCCTGGCGAGTAACGACGACCCCAAGGACAATCAAGACAGCGGCGTAGGTGGATTGGACTGGACTCAGATCGATCCAGCACTGTTGGCGAATTGTACGTCGAGACCGAGCAATGCCCCGAGCTACGTTATTCCCGGGGGTGGGCACGACGGGGGCTCGAAAACTAATGGGCTTGTGGATACATCGTTAGTTTGTGATGAGGTACTTTCGTCCGATGGGCCTTCTCCGAATACCGCTGTGATTGGAAGTGCACAACAAAGTGTGCTGGTAAAATATGTGTACAAGGTGGAAACTGCTAATGCGTCATCTGTGTCTTCCTTTCTGCCTAAGTTGGAAGGAAATATTTTGAATGAGTTTGTTGAAGTGTGTAAAACGTCACGCGAATACAGTATCATTAGCGTTGAGTCGAATCCTGATGACGTTGTCATAACGAGTGGTGAGAAGCATTGTAGAAGAAAAGTGTTCTTAGTTTGATGCATATTAAATTCGTTGTCTCACGATCCTTCCGTTCCTTTCACTTTGGATACAGGCTCTTGTTATGTAGAATCGGCCAACGCCGACGATTGCTTTATAATAGAGGGAGCACTCACACTTAATCTTGATAGTGCCTCCAACTCAAGCGCGGCAGAGGAATCAATCCGTGAAAGCATTATAAGTGCCATGGACAATGATACTCTGCTTGATTCGAACAATATGCCAGAGGTCATCAAAGTACAATACTTAGATGAAACGTACAGCAGCTACATCAGCGGGTCACCGATGACTTCAATTGTTTGTTCAAATAAGCCATTACATATCACTGGCAATACAGAGGAAGTGCTTGTTACGTACGTCTACAAAGTAGAAACAGCAAAGACTTCATCTTCTTCCACTTTTCTACCAATGTTAGAAGAAAAAATATTGAAGCAGTTATTAAAATTATGTGGAACAGCTGAAAGGAACACTCCTGTAGGAATAATGTCGACTCCTGATGATGTTGAAATCGCCATTGGTGAGCATCAAGCGTCTGAAGATAAATCTCGGCGTAAATGGCTTGATTTCATCTCACTACAAAGTGTATCTCTTTCTCTCATGCAATCAAGGTCACTGCACAATCGAATCATCCAGCGCAGATAATTGTTTTGTGATTAGTGGGGCACTAACCCTCAAAGTTGACAGCTCCTCCAACACAACTACTGCCCAAGAGCTGGTTCGAGGAAATATTAAGAGTGCCATGGATAACGATGACTTGTTAGATATGACAACAATGCCAGACGTCATCAAAGTACAATATTTGAATAAGACCTTAAGCGACTACATCAGAGGCAACATAAGCACTTCCATTTCGTGCGACTCATTGAACGCAAGCGTCCCGTTTTTCTTTACGACAGATATTCCTTCTCAAGTGCAAGTCACTTATGTCTATGAGGTAGAGACGGCGAATACTTCGTCCACGGCTTCATTTCTTCCAGTTTTAGAAGAGCATATTTTAATGGAGTTGAGTGACATGTGTGAAATGTTGAGAATGTACGGTGTCTTGGCTATTGAGTCGGCTCCGGAAGATGTTGAGATGAAAACAGGTAAGTCTCACACAACAGAGAGAAATGTATGTCCAATGTAAATGCTTATTGCTGACTCATTTTTCACATGTAAAGGCCCATGCACTATAGAGTCACCTGATGCTGACAACTGTTTTATCTTTGATGGAGCACTTACTCTCGAGGTTACCAGTTCCCCGAACTCAACAGCGGCAGAGGATGCATCTCTTTCAATTATTAAGAATTCTATGGATAATGATGATCTGCTTAACTCCACTACCCTACCTGAGGTAATCAAAGTCCGATATTTGAATAAAACGTATGATGAATATATGGGCGGATTTATATCAGAAGAGGGTAGCATTGTGGTTGTTGGAATGGGCGGGGAAGGTACACCAGTGGGTGAACCTAACGAAAAGGAAAGCAGCAAGATCGGGGCGTTGGTTGGCTCGTTCGTCGCCTTAGTTTGTCTCATTCTATTTGCACTGCTACTTCTCCGTATGAGACGTAGAAGAAAACAGTTAAGAGAGACACAAGAAGAAGAATGGAGGCGACAGCAAGAATATATTGCTCAAGAAATGGAGCGTGACTTTGATGGCGACTTAGACGACCTAGTCGCCGATATTGATGGTGGCACAATCCCAAGGCAACTTGACTTGTCGGTGGACCCTCCTGGGCATTTCCACTTGGGAAATCATCACTACACTGCTGATGGAGTTCGGTATTTTTCTCCTAATTGTGCTCAGTGTACTTCTACCAAAGCTAATGGAGCACTGTATCAGAAACAAAATCAACCAATGGAAAAAGAAGAAAGTGACAGCTTTGATGACTTGTCTTTTGACCTTAGCGCTGCCAAGAAGTTCACTAACTGTAGCATTCATGATTTGGGCAAACATCATTCGAGCATTCATGTGAGACAATGTAAAAGTAAAACATGTCAAGGGTGTAGAGACGACGTTGATAAAGTCGTCTTTATCCAGAGTACACAATCAGCACCCACACAGGCCGTAAAGAAGCAAGTTATGCTGTAATGCAAGACTTCTCCACCATCTTCCACAATGCTTTTTATTTCAGTTGGATTTTAATAAATATTCAAAAGTGTAATATCTGTTATATGTTTGGGTGCAAGTCTTACATGTTGCTAGTGCCAAGACGATAGTGAGAGGTCTTGTTGATTGCTTTTGCTTGTTGTTCATGCAAATCAGATGCCTGTCATAGCCATCCTCCACATCTGCCTTCTTAAAATCCTGATAGATGCATGTCAATGGAGCATACCCAAAACACAAAAGCACAAATCACATTTGCATACATGCAGGTTTTTTCACCAACCGGGTGATTTTTTGTGTAAAATTGACACAAACATGTGAAAATTGCATAAATCTGCTCGACAAGGATCCCTCGTTGAGCAAATCACAAAACACATTTACACATTATTTCTATTACAGTTCCCTTTGTATCGGATGTAAGAGATGGAGCTTTCCCACGAAAGAAGCAAGGAGTAAAGGGGGACTACCTAAGAATATGCAAGATGGGTAAAAAAAGGGAAATGGATAAAGGGAGAAATTTCTTTTTTGCGATTTGTGATAAAATATAAAAATGTGTTTTAGGTAGAGAAATGTGCAAATGTGCAGAGTATGCAAAATATGTGTATGAGTTTTGCGTATGCTTGAATATCATAAAATGATTTTATGATGAAATTACCTGCAGTGATAAATACCATTGGGTAACTACCGGAATTGTTCTAAATGCCTAAATGTCCAGATATCCAGACCCAAAGTTCAAATTTAGAACTGATTTAAGACAGTTTTTTAAAAATGGCTACCGTAATTACTTTTCGACAAAACTGTTCCAAAGTTAAATTTTTGCGATTCTCCCAGAGGAAAAAATGTTGATTCTCGAGAAGATTGATTCAGACGGCCGGGTTGGCGGCCGCCGCGATGAGAAGTGGGGTCCGCCCTAGAGTCGTCGTCACTCATGGTTTTAATAATATGAGAATTTGGTGCTTCCACCTGCTTCCATGTGGTATTTTTTGTTCTAAATGTCTGTTTTTCCAAAATAGACAAAGGGGGGGGGGTGTCAGGACACCCCCCCTTTTTCCTAAAATAGAACGTGATTTAGACAAAAAAAGGGGTAGGGCACAAGGTTTGGGACAGATTTAGCTGTTCCAAATATTTGGATACCTGGACATTTAGTTGCTTGGAACAATTACAGTAGTCAGCAATTGTGTACAATACACTTAGATATTGCTATCATGATAAAGGTCTAATTTTGCCCATAATAAAGAAATATCTATAGAGATGTACCTTTCTTTCTTGTCACTTTCTCCTTTACAAATACGAACAAGAACAAGGTCTACCTATTCTACTAGAAAAGGTAGGATAAAAAAAATTTCTAACACTTTTTTCTTTTGTCCGCAGCAGCAGTAGACAGGTACCTAGCAACAAAATAATTTGGCTCAATGCTCGTATATTATTTCAATTAAATAGATTATAGTACATTTTAATGTTTACTTTGATCGTTATGACAAATGAAAAGCAACTTAACAATTAACTCAACAATCAACTAGTCAAAAAATGAGATTTCACACCATTATTTTCAAGAACAAAAACTGGATGTGGACAAAAGAGCCATGCTAAAAACAAAAAAAACAGAACGATCCAACCCCCTGCATAGATCCCACCCCCAAGCACAGATCCCACCTCCAACCGCAGAAAATATTGTGAAATGGTTTGTTGTGTCATTGCCCCCCCTGCCTTTCAGACCACTGAGAAATGAGAAAGGACAAAATGCAAAGTGAAAGCACATGTTTCAAAAACTATAAAAATGGTCAAAAGAAAAAGAGCAGTAAAAAAACTTACCAGCCCATGACAAAAAGGAAAGAAAAGATGTGTGAGCCATTTTTTTGAGTGATGAAGGCCGGGGAAGGAGAAAAGATCAAACAAATACAAACCTGCAATTTATTTTTGTGTTTCCTAAAAAGGAAGATCCTTTTAGGTTGGAGTGTTGGATGAGGGAGGAGCAGCTGGGGAAGAGCAACTGCGTAGATGGCGCTGTCTTTGGAGGCGTAACCAAAGGCAGGGCCACTGGCGGTGGTGCTGTCGTAGGCAGTGCCACTGTAGACGGCGCCATTTTAGGCGGCGCCATTTTAGGCGGCGCCATGGTGGGCTGTGCCATGGTGAGCGTTGCCATCGCAGGTGGTGCCATTGAAGGCAGCACCATCAGAGGCAGCGCCAGGCTGCACCATCTTCTGGCGCGCCATCGCAGGCAACGCTATCGTAGACAGCACAATCGATGGGTGCGCAATCGATGGGTGCACGCAATCGTGGGTTGCGGAGTATCAGGAGTGTGATAATTAGGGGGGGGGTAGCCGCGGAGTTGGTGACGGCAAAGATGGAGGAGGGGGCAACGTTGGATGCGGTCGCAACGCCGAGGTCGTTGACAGTGAATATTTTTGGTGATATGAGGGGGGGGATGTTGGCACATAGATGGCACCGCACGTACAGAGGGGTACTATATATTTTACGTGCAGGGAGATCAAGGAATATCATAAAACCTTTTTATGATATTC
>JALLPD010001985.1:0-10939 GCA_036940065.1 Cyclotella cf. meneghiniana | reverse complement strand
GTCAAAAGCAGGTAATACTGGATAAAAATCAAACACATAGAAGAGAGAACTCTTACCTCATTTGTTACACCCTGACGGGCAGTCCTATCAGATGATAATCATTACCCCAAGTGAGAAAGATCATTAGCAATCCGTGTAGATAGAGAGCCCTATCAGATGTTAATCCCCCCACCCCTTACAAGAAAAGGATCATCTGCAGTATCATGACAATCTATTAGTGCAAACTATTTGTTCTGGGGGTAGATGGAAAAATGAATGTGGAAATGTTGTATTACAGACAAAACATTTTACATAAAAAATGCTCTGGTAGAGTTGTATGTAGGAACTCGGTTAAGAAATACACAATCACCCAGAATATGGTAACAAATGTGTCACCTTTAGGAATGTCAACTTCTTTCACATGTTGGTAGAAACAACTCAAATTAATCAGATATGCAACATTTTCATTTCCTTCTTATTCCACACAGACATGACAACTGACCTCACTTTTAATTGCCCCAACACATTCTATCCGTTAATCAAACCATCTAATTCGAATGTGTCAACATCCCCTCTCATCATATTTGTTCCCCCCGTTGGTTCTGATTAATGGCACTGTTAAACAATTGTTCAGATCAGAGGCATTGTCAAGCAACTTTTTCATCCTCCTGGGTCATATTTGCTCCATGATCATCCCCCCTTCATCATGTTTGTTCAGGCATTTGGTTTTGATCAGTGCCATTGTCAAACAATCATTCAGATCAGTGGCATTGCCAAAGAAAACGATTGTTCAGATCACTGGCATTGCCAAACAAGTGTTTTATCCCCTGTTGTGTTTTAGCCTTCATCATCCCCAATTCATCATATTTGATGTGGCCTTTGGTTCCAATCGGTGGCATTATTGAACAATTATTCAGATCAGTGGTGCTGTCAAACAATTTTTACCCCCCAAGTCATGTTTGCTCTTGCCTTTGTCTCCCCAAACATCACCAATACTATTCCCCTGAAGTGGAGAGCTGCCAATGTCTGTAACCAGTTGGTGGGAAATGTGCACCACATACACACTCCCCAACACTGTCAAATGATTACAGATCCTCACATTTGCTGATTATTCAATTGCATTGTCAAAATGCCGCAATTGAATACCTGCCTTCTACAGGCAAGCCTTCCAAAAAGTTTTCCCACCCACCTCTACCTTCTCCTCACTACCATGTCAATTGCCATGTCTGTTACACAAGGCATGTATTGAGTAGTCTCTGAGGAATATTGCCACCAATGCAGGAGATCCGACTGTTGGGTGACCAACCACCCTTCACCTGTGAAAGAGAGCACAAAGTTCGTCATACATTCATGGAGTCTGATCCTGCAGGAAAATCTCATTTTGGAATGAGGAACCCACCTCAAAACCCACTGCATGGAGTCCACTTCATGGGCCTTCACTTCTCACCACATGGCCTTTGCTTTAGGTCCTCCCACACACACCTCTCACAGGTCCTCCTGTTCTCTTGTACTTTGCAGCCACTACCGCTTTCAGGCACACCTCAGCTCCCATCCGGGTAGCCACCACATCAGTCATTGTCATGCTCTTTAAGAGCAGAAATGACATGGCCACCTTGCAGGACAACATCTTTGGTAAGACAATGCCCACCTCCAGGCATATAACGGCCCTGGCCAACAACACTCTCTTTGCAGGATTCTACATCATCACACCTGGCAGACACATCTGCCCTATTGTCCAGCCACAATGGTGCACGTTCACCAATGCCAACACCAGCATTGAACATGAGTACCTCCTTGGCCACAGCACAATGACCCCAGGTTCCTGCACATGGAATACACTTCCATCAATGCAGCCAAGGTTTTGGCCTGCATTGCAGATGTCAGCACCGAGTACATACCCCCCTGCTTCCATGCAGGCCCTGCCTTCACACCCAAGGACATCACTGTCCCAACTCCTCTGCTGGACATGCTTGCAAGCACTGCCTCATACAAAATTGACCTCTTGCCCACAGCCCTTCCCATCCCTTTTGGCATGGAAGCCACCACAAAGGGCACCATCTCCAAATCCACGATCAACATCCTGGACACCACCATACCTGGTGGAGCCTTCTGGGCATGATGCGTTATTGGTTTTGACCACACACAGTTCACTGAACTCCTTCGCCTCTGGACCAATGATGCCCTTGGGATGATCAACAACTGCCTCATCTTCCCACACCTCTCCTCTGGGAAGGCTTGGAGCACTGCACCACTTTGCAATGTCTGCGGAGTTGGCAACAACAAAGAAGATGAGGAACAGACCACCATTGATGAACTTGCAGCCCATCTGTCTCAGATCCATGAGCACTTCATTCACTCTGTTGACACCCTAGCCCCAAGGGACCATGACACATCGTCATGCCCTGGAAATCTGACCGACCCCAAGACCAGCATACCGCACAGACACCAGATGCCTCAGAGCGCTACCGTCAGCCCCGAGACAACCCTCAAGCCTCCAGGATTGCACATATCTTGCCAACCTGGGCTGGGACCATACCTCCCAGACCCTCCAACTCCCAGTTTTCACAGAGAATTGAGAGTGAATTTATAGCCTGCCCAACAGGGCCACCATTAACAAGAATATTGCCAACATGTTCAACAACATTCCCAAATTGCTCCAGGACTCCACTGACTTCCTCCACCGTGAAGTCGGCCCCCCCCACCACAACCCACTGGTCTATGCACAATACACAACCAGTTACTATGAGGTCACCTCGATGCAATCCATTGAGCTCATGGGCGAGAGCAAGAAATGCTTCCACTACTTCTACCTCATCCCCAGTTCCAAGTCACTTGCCAAAGAACGTGAGAGTGCATCCTATAGTCATGAAGCAGAGGAGCTCCTCAGGGAATCAAGAGCAAACATAAGCAAGGTGCANAGCAAGGTGCACACCACAATCACAACAAGCACCGCAATCAGCAACATCCACCACTTACGGGCATATTTTGCCAACATCTCAACCTCATTGAGGCACAATTCCACTGCAACCTTGCCCTCCTTAACATGAAGACCCCAGCGATGTCTGTGGTTTCACACATCTTCACCCTCCACATCATGTCCACATCCATGCATGCTTACCTCAAGAAGAGCAACTGGTCCCAAGCCGCTCGTCCTATGGGTCATCCAAATGATTGACCAGCCGAGCTTTCTACTCACGCACCCCCTCTGCCACACAAAAAACACATTCCTCATTGCCAATGACAGGATCGGTGGCATCACCATGGACAAGATTCAGGAGACCTTTGAATTATGCAAGTTCAAATACAGCTCAGGTACAATTCCCTCTTGCCCATTCCTTCAAGCAGATGAATCCAAACAAGCCAAGTACAATCAGGAAAAGACTCTCAAGCATGCCACAGCCCCTGATCCCTTCAACTCCTCCCAATGCCATGAAAGCCTGCACTGGGCTGCCAGCCCCAACTACCAATGATCTAACCAATACCCTTATTTTTGAGGAAAAACCAGACGAGATGATGCCCTTGGTCAATGAACTGAACCCAGTGCTCTGCCTATGTGCCTCTTGCCATTGCGACAACAAACATTGCCCCAGAAGTGCAACCTGCAAGATGATCCATGACCTGGACATCACCAAGTGGACGGACACAACCTTCACCAGATAGAGTGCACTTGTTGACCAGATGCCTTCCCTCAATTGAAACAAGAAAGTCATTGACATGGCAAAGCTCAAGACAAGGACTGCCAAGCTTGCTGGTTCCACTCTTGCCGCAACAAGCACAGCCACCATGCACCACAACAAGAAAGCATAAGCATACATTAACAACAAACTAGTTCTCTAAATTTAGACCCCATTACACCATTAACATATCCATATCATGATTAAGGTCTACAAATTATCCGTGCTCATGACCACTACACATCAATGACCAGCCAACACACAGCCACCAGGGGATATTCCCACAGTGACAGACCGCAGTGCCCTGCAACAGGCAATGCCTACACATGCCGCTGCCACAACACAATCACACTCTGCATGCACTTGCATCAAGAAGAAGAAACCACCAGGTTTCTCCATGACCAATGATACGGAACTACTTTGCAAGTACAATGCCAAGTAACCTGGCCATTCCAACTACAACCTGACCAGGGCTGCTCTTGGTGAGGCATTCTATGCATCATCCTATCTTTCACTTGCTGCCTTTGGCAATGACATTAGCACCACACCAGATCAGCATTCACGGCCAAACATGACCATGCCACCACAACCACACACACTGCTGACAGGAGGCTTTGGAAAGACCATCAGCAACCATTCGTTCCATCAGGACACATCTTTTGAAACAACATTTGTTGTCATATTCAAAACGGGATACTTCACACCAAGCAACATCATGGCGCTGCACAAATCACAGCCACTACTCTTGCACCTACTCTGCACATGCACACACTTGCAATACTACAACTTCCTATGGTTGTCTGAACGCAATGGAGTCCAGGCAAGCCAGGACCAATTTTGTGCAGAAAAGCACATGCGCTCCTAGCATGCCTCATCCACCATGGCCTTGGCATTGCTACCATGGTTTGGTTCCTGAGCAACAGCCACACTGGAGCCTACCATGACATACCATGTATTGCAAATGCCCTGTGGTGTCACAACATCAACAAGAAGCCCATAGGGGGCCCGACCCAATTCATCACAAACACCATCAGGGACAATGCCATCCAATATTGGTGCCAGAGCAACCACCCTTGCATCACCATGTGCACCAACAATGCCATGGCAACCATGAACAGGAAGAGAGCATCAGTCACGTCATTCACATGTCGCACTGGCTTTGGAGTCTTGTACCCCATTGCTTTACCCTCATTCTACTTGGATGTCAGACCCATGGCATTGCTAAGACCCCATATCTTGGGACACACTCATCAAAATTCTTTTTGCAACAGTGAACCACATCCTGGGTCTCACCCTTGACTTTTGCCACCTCACAGTAGGCAAACCCTTGATTTCATCTCTGACATCTGCACCTTGCTGCAAATAACTTGGGGCCCACACCGGCATTTGTTCACCATCCAGGAGGCAGAAGAACTAACCGGAAAGCTCAACCACATTGGCCTTTGCTTGCCATGGCTGTGGTTCCTCCTAGGGTACATCTACGTGTCCTTTGCACATGCACTCTGCATGACCCAAGTCCACCTCTTATGCACAAACCGGGCTTTCTATACCATGCTGAAGACCATCAAATATATAATGCAGATGGAGGACAGGGACAAGCAACCTTCCTTCAGACAGGGCACCAATGCCAGACTTCTGCACCAGAGCACACACCACTATTTTATCAGCAATGAAACAAAATGCAACCTGTGGTTCATCAAGCACACACTACAGCACCTTTCCGAAATGCTACCCTATGTCACATCTTGTCCGCAGGACACCCCTCAGCACTGCAAAGAGTGACACTTGCCTCCACCCCGCAGGGGGCTAATGCACGGCTGCCAGCTTTTGGTGATACCTTGAATGGCCTAAGAACATCCAGGCACACACACTTGCCTCTGTGCAATGACCCAAGGCTCATCAGCATCAACACATTAGAATATGCAGCGCAGCTAATAACCATGCTGGGCTGTTTCCTCCACTACCAGGAACTTGGGCAATCACTCAAGGACCCATACCTAATCTTCTTCTTGAAGGGCACCAACACACAAGGCACAAGGCTAGTCATGGCTCAAGAAGGGTTGCACCTCCAGCCCCATAGGGTGTGCACTCGCACAGCTTCAGGCAGCTCTTCTGCTTGGAAACAACATTGGCTACACATTTGGCTGTGTCAACACCAAGTCTAATGTCATTGCCAAAAGCATCTCATGCGTACCATCAAAATCATCACTCTCATTTCACTTCTCATGCCTACTCTCACAGGCCCCAGCTTAAATGGCTAGTGGCATTACCAGCCAAATGCCAAGCTTGTCTCATTGATCGTGGCAGAATTATTGCAGACTGCTTACATGGATCCAGTCATGACAAGCAGGTACTCACAGATCAAGGAAGGTTCACTACCTATCGTGGTGCAGAAGGTCTAAATGACCCATGCACACCTGATCTCCCTCTCAAAGGATGCAACTGGTTACTCGCCTGCTATACAGTCTCCCTCAATCAGGGCAACACCATCATGGGGATATGCATCTGTCACATCATGCTCATGGGCTACGTTAAACAGGCCGCATCACTACATGAGGATCACAGACTGGCACATTCCAAACCAGAAGTTCTAGATTACATTAAAATAATGACCGGGGCCATCAAGAAATATGAAATAGTACCTAAACAACAGTAGATGATCTCCAATAAAATTTCCTACTACATAGCCCCTTACCTGCCACACATCTCATAACTCCCTCATCAGGGCTATCACTGACTGGATCATCCTCGGATAGTGCATGGGATTCCACAAATCAGAATGGTTCTCAAACCACCACACTGTCTTCAAAAACATTGACGACCCCCAATGGGGCGACCAGGTCATGCCACTGCTTGTCATTTTTGATGTTTTCAGCTTCGCAACAGAATCCGGGCTCGCCCCACTGCCATCCATTACACACACAACAAGGACATTGTGTTCATGCTCTGCATATGCAGACAGAAGAACAATGACAATGGGAAAAAACTCACCTACTGACACTGCAAAGACTCAGACTGGATGTGTCCTACACAGAAAAGCCTCAACATCATACGCCAAGCCCATCGCCTTGGTGCCCCGCCCAACACACCAGCCATAGTATACCTGGACACCCCATTGGGCGAATGCCACCAGATCACGGCCACTCAAGTTGCCAAATTCCTCCACCATGTATCCCACAAAGTCTTCTTGATACCAAAGGATCACCAGGACCTGTGCACTTGGTCCTGGTATTCCATCCGAGTGATGGCCGCAAACTTGCTACACCAAGCATGATTCTCGGACTCATACATCAAGAACCACCT
Organism: Cyclotella cf. meneghiniana; assembly: GCA_036940065.1. Lineage (NCBI taxonomy): Eukaryota > Bacillariophyta > Thalassiosirophyceae > Thalassiosirales > Thalassiosiraceae > Cyclotella > Cyclotella cf. meneghiniana. The sequence goes on along the minus strand of JALLPD010001985.1, from coordinate 3,983 downwards.
CTGGTGGCATAGTGATACATTCCTCATGTATCTACAGAACACATCCTACACCACCACCCAGCACACCAAAGCCATCACACTGGGCCTGGACCAACCCATAGGGGACCTTGCTTGCCCACTCGAACCAAACAAGCTTGGCCCTTTGCAACTACCTGCACCCTGAAGCAGTTCATGCAGACTGCCCTGAGGTAGGACACACAATAGCATTCATCACTACAATCACCATTAGATCACATACATAACTTATTACTAAATAACTTTACATGACTCATTATGTCACCTATATATGCATCGCTCACTCATATCATCCTCCACGCTCACACCTGTCATCAACTCTCAATGCCACCTGCCCGGCACCATGTTATCTCACTCTCCTGCATGACCATGTACCCAGGCCAGATACCTTGCTCCAGCCACCATTAGCACAACCTCATCCCCTGCAGTAGCACGGGGCATATGTATTCCAGGTTCCTCCCACCTGGGCTGTGCAACTCAACTCCCCTCTGCCCTCAACTCAGCATCCACCCAAGCGTGTTCCCTCTAAGTCTCATTATCAAGAGTACCATCTTCCCTCAAGCACTTGATGTGCAGTAACTCATTGCCAACCTCATGTGCCTGGTAGTCAATACCTGTAGAGTTGGCACAAGTTAGCCATGACACTCATCCTCTAATAAACATGAAACACAAGCAGCACTCACCCGGCCTGAACACAACAATGTAATCTCTGCATATAGTCCAATCAAGGCCAGCAATTCACCCAGATTGTAGTCAATGTAACCCGGCAAAATGGCAGTGAGCAACTAATCTTCAGGGTTACCATCATAATTGGGGGCACACTCCAGACATGTGAACAACTCCACAAACATCTCATCAATCCCCCACCAGAGGACCCACGGGCAACACACCAACAAGATTGGTGAGTTGTGATAGCAAAAACCACCATCGCACAAGTCCATGACTTACGTCTTCCTCAAACTCATCATTGTCCACATTCAGCACCTCCACTCTGCACCTCACAGGCATATACAGGAAGATCAACTGGGCAACCACATTATCCCGCTGGTCCTCAGGAATCTCCATATTTTCTGTCAATAGTGTTCCATACGTGCCAGCACATGATCGACAAAAGCCTAGGCAGGGCTCCTCTCATGCACATTATTTGGCTCAAAGAAAACCTTGGCCAACCTCTGGCTGACCCATGCTGAGCAATCTGCCGCCTCCAGAAATGCATACAGCCCTTTGTGCCACACCATCCAACCAAACACACTCATTTGGATGGCAGACACCACCAAAGGTACCCAACGGTTCTCATCATCTTCCTCCATGGTCGCCGCTTATTATGAGCTCCCCACTCACTATGGGTTATCACCCTACTGCTTGGAATGTACCACTACCTACCTGGGGGTCCTTCCTTATGACAACTCTAATCCTACACACCAAAGCAAGGAATCATACATCACGCCACCTTCCATGGTACTCCTACTATGAAGGAAGATTTTTCTTTATTTTATTTTTACATATGCTCCTATTTTCATGAGCTGTCTGCAAGATATCTTCATCTCATTGCACTTTGTGTCACTGCAGTATAATACATGCCAAGCCCCACAGAACACCAACACACCACCTCACCCGTACTGCCTCTTTAAGAGCATATGGGTAGCCGTGACAAACTGAAGCCAAGCGTCATAGTACGCAAGGGGGCACACACTAGCCTAGTATTTGCCATAAGCCTGTTATTTTAGGGATTTAGTTTGTCAACCATGTCACTCTTCCCCCTAAAACAGTAGCTCATATGTACTCTCACATCTAGCAGACCGCCACATGAAGGCTAGGATCAAGGCACCACGTTGTTATTATGCCCACAGAATATCCCTGATAGATGAAAGCCAGCTTTCTAGAGAGCTGCTCATGTATCTCCACATGGTGCATCGCCCTATCTGTAGCCAGCATGGACAATGCCTAGGCCTCACATGATACCTTACATGACTAGTAAAGAATCCCCAAACATCACCAATACTATTCCTGTGCAGCCGAGAGCTGCCAATGTCTGTACCCAGTCGGCTGTGCCACACATACACTCCCCAACACTGCCAAATAATTACAGATCCTCACATTTTCCAATTATTCCATTGCATTGCCAAAACACCACGATTGAATACCTGTCTTCTACAGGCAAGCCTTTTGAAAAGTTTTCCCACCCACCGTCCCCTTGCCGCCAGCCACGATGAGATGAAGCTATCATAGTATGCAAGGGGGTACACACTAGCCTAGTTGTTGCCCTAAGACAGTTATTTTAGGGATTTAGTTACACTTCACTGTGCCAACCTGTGTCACTCTTCCCCCTAAAACAGTAGCTCATACATACTCTCACATCTAGCAGACAGCCGCATGAAGCCTATGACCAAGGTGCCATGTGATTACTCTCCCCACAGAATATCCTTGATGGACGAGGGCCAGCTTTTCAAGCAGCTCTCGTGTGTCTCCATGCAGTGCATTGCCCTATCTGTAGCCAGCACGGACATTGACTAGGCCTCACAGGATATACCTTACATGACTAGTAAAGGATCCCAAAACATCACCAATGCTATTCCCGTGCAGCTGAGAGCTGCCAATGTCTGTACCCAGATGGCGGGAAATGTGTGCCACACATGCACTCCCCGACACTGTCAAATGATCAAAGATCCTCACATTTTCCGATCATTCAATTGCATTGCCAAAATGCCACAATTGAATACCTGCCTTCTACAGGCAAGTCTCCGAAAAGTCTTCCCACCCACTGTCCCCTTGCCGCCAGCAACAACGAGCTGAAGCCAAGCATCATAGTACGCAAGGGGGCACACACTAGCCTAGCAGTTGCCCTAAGCCCGTTATTTTAGGGATTTAGTTACACTTCACTGCGCCAACCTGTGTTACTCTTCCCCCTTAAACAGTAGCTTGTACATACTCACACATCTAGCAGACAGTTGCATGAAGCCTATGACCAAGGTGCCATGTGATTATTCTGCCCACAGAATATAGAAATCATGTGGGGCTGCTACAGCCTCTCACAAGCAGGAGTCCTGGCAAACAACTTACTCAAACAAACAACTTACTCAAAAAGAGTCTTGCATGTGATGGATACTATGAAGTACCCCACACCCCCAGCCTGTGGAAACATGGGAGTAGACCAATTCAATTCACATTAGTTGTAGATGATTTTGGCATGAAATACACTGGGGATGAACAATTTGAACACCACTCAAAAAATACTACAAAATATCAATCGATAAAGAAGGCATTTTATATTGCAATGTCACATTGAAATGGAACTACAAAAACAGAACACTTGACATCTCAATGCTGGGGTATGTGGAAAAACAACTCCAAAAATACAACCATCCAAAACCAATGAAGCCGCATCATTGCCCATGGGATCAAAATAACAAAAAAGTTTGGAGCCAACACACAAAAACTTCTCCACAAAGATAAAAGCCCCCCACTAGACAAGAAAGATAAAAAAATGTATCCAAGAAGTTGTCGGCACATTCTTATATTATTGCCAAGCCACCGACCCAACCATTCAGCAAGCTCGGCGAGGTAGCCAGCCAGCAAACAAATGCAACCAAGGAAACACTCCAGAACTGCAAGCAATTCCTAGACTACATGTGGACCCACCCAACGTGGCAATCCGCTACCACGCCTCAGACATGATTTTAATGTCCACTCAGATGTATTGTATCTGAGTGCAAAAAAAGCTCGAAGCCACACTGCCAGGTATTATTTTCTTGGAAGCCTTCCCGGAGACAATGAACCAATCGGCCTCAAAGGCACTATCCACGTAATCAGCACAATCCTACTGACCGTCACCACATCTGCCACTGAAGCCAAACTTGGTGCCCTTTTCTTGAATGCAAAAGAAGCAAAAATAATCATGCTTACCTTAAATGAGTTGGGGCATCTGCAACCCCCAACTCCCATCCACATTGATAATTCAACAGCAGTGG
>JALLPD010001984.1:0-10948 GCA_036940065.1 Cyclotella cf. meneghiniana | reverse complement strand
CTACTTCATACCCCCTACCCCCATTATTCCCCTTGTAACGTTATTGTTCTTTTATTATTACAATGCCAAAATGACCATCTTCAAGTACATTTGTATCAATTTCCAGAAAGTTACCCAAAACCACAAATGTTTCTTGGAAACATTATGTATGCTCTACCTGTGTTAGCACCAAGAATGAGGAATAATTAGGAGAAACAATGTAAATCAGTAGGTTCCCCATTTTTCTGAGAAGCTATTTCTCATATACTGATATTCTCTCCTTATTCAATTTTTCAGTCTAGATGTGAGTTTTGACATGTAGTTAGGTAATATTATCCTTGCACATCACTGAGAATATGTTTCTTGTGTATGTTGGTATACTCCACTCCACTGAATAAAGTTCAGAAGTAGCACCTTGTGCATATTATTTAAAATTTCTACATGTGACATGTAACATGCATGAGTAGAGCATATGGTAGCAGTGATATTCAGTACCACAGCTCAAAGCAATTCCTCATCAAATGAGGAGCAATAAATATATGTTCCAAGTGTTATTATTCCCCCCAAGGAACATATTAAGTCCTACTTACATGTTGTATAACAACATAGTGGCATCAATAGGTTGATCTCAATCATTTTTTGTGTGACTTGCAGTAGCACACTCAAAGACAGAGTGTTGAAAAAGATGGTATGGGGTTGTTGTTTGCTAGGCAATGCAGTATGAAGTCTGAAATCATCTATCACATTATATTAAGACTCTGCAAAATTTTGAGATCACAAGTTCAGACATTGAGATTAATCCTGCAACATTTATTATTTGTCTAATCTTTGAAGAATGAAATCAAAGGGTAGCATTGTTGATATTGTGCAACATTTCACACAAAACATGCATTGTATCATTCCTTACCAGAAAGAGCAGAGGGGCTAGTATCTTAGTTGTAAATGTCGGCAACATGTCATACATGTTTAATTAGCTAATGTCACCATGTTGCTGATGTAATGACAGATTCATGGATGGGTCATCTGCCCAGCCATACCCACAACTCGATGGCATTTTTGAAGAAAAATGTGTATTTTTTGTATATAAACATACATGATACCCTTTTTACAACTTTGTTACACCAAATTACAGCATTGCAACATGGTTTTCTGCAAAGGTTTGCTGTTTTTCTGTTTTTCCAAAAGATTCAGCCAACATGTTAGCAGAATTCTTGCCAACATGACATGTTGTGTTGTTGGCATTGTCTAACTGACAGAATTTGTTGATGTGTGAGCCTGACATTTTTGGTATTTTCCTGATGTTTCCACATGCTCGCAGCCAAGATGACATTTGGGGGGGGGGCACTGACACAACAGGATGCCAACATTTCCATCTAGGTCTAATATCTCAAAGTTTATGGATCATCTGAAACTAAAGTAACAACACAATACACCTGATTGCAACTGATTTTCCTGGCATATAACTGGCAACTGGCTTTGGGTGGAGTTCAAGATTGGTAAGACTAAGTACTTCTTGTTTGGAAAGTTTAGTCTTGTTTGGAAATCCATTCATGTCATTCAAACCAAAGAAGGTAATGGGCCTGTGAATTTATTCAATCATAAAATGGTTGGATTTCAAATAAGATTTTCAGATGAGAACTCATATATTGACTTGTGAAATACTGTTATGAGTTTGATTATCATTAGTATGGAATGAGGTGGAAACAAGTTCAATCAGATGCAGAAATTTCAGCAACGACCCTTGTGAAGCTGTTATCATCAAGATAGAATCCTAATCCAACAAAAGGAGAATGCATGGAGAATTTTGAGACAGAGATTGTTTTTTGTGATATTGAAACATATTTTGAACTGAACTAGTTTAAGTGTGCAGGCACATTATGACAGAAAAATAGGTCCATTTTTGCTTAATCTGGTATTCACTGCCTGCCATTAGACCAGTTATTAGCCCAGTCACTTGTTTGTCTCCTTAGTCTCAAGAGAGTTCCAACAAGGAACATTTCTTTCATGCTGTGTAATAAGATATGTTTACAAAATGCTTATGAACTAGTATCAAGTGTGCACGTAGGTATAAACACATGCATTTGTAACCAAACAAGTCATTTGTAGTCAGTCACTAGTCCATGTTTTGATTTGTACAGTAAATTGTAAATCATAAGGTTCTGTCATAGGCCACTTATCAATTTAGATATTTCAACTATACTCCAACGATTTTTATATTTAAATATTTATAGATCCAACTCTAGAAAGTGAAGATTATTGGGAACTTTGTACACCCAATAGCAGTTTGGTGATCCAACTGCAGCCCAAAAGCAGTCTTGTGATCCAACAGCAGGAAGATCTGTATTTTTGGCTCCAACACTTGACAAGATACCTTCAGTTGGACCCTAAACATTGCCTCCAATGATCAATGCTAATTTTTACAATGTTTTGCTTGCTCAAAATACATATATTAAAGCTCATTCTTTAGCTAATAATTACTGCATTCAATCAAGTTGATATAGCTACCCATACATAGCCTTATTGTTCATATTTCTACCAGTTAGCATACAACACAATCATATTTTTGCAGGCATTCTACCATGCCCATATTGCTACACTAACAAGCAACATTAGTGTCCACAAGACTCCATCACACCTCCACAAGAGCATTTTGTTCATCACAAAAAATCCAAAATCCTCTTTCAAGACCCTTATCCAAGCATCCCCAAGTCTGTTGACTGTGTCCCTCAAGATGTCTCAAGACAAGACTGTGCCAATGACACTTGGTCACAAAGAGACAGTGCGGGACTTCTATGGGACTAATGCACTGATTCGATTTGTGACAGAAAAGGACTTGGTTAATGAGACCCTGCCCACCTCAACTGCCAACACCAACAGTATCAAGATGCCTGGTAGGAACAAGATGACCATCAAGGTTTGGGATGGTCATGGAAACATGAGTCCTTCATTGATTTTGTGATGCAGTCTAGGGTACTTATCAAGCGTCTCAATTATTGGAGCAACCTGGACAAGGCAGAAGAGGCCTTCAATGAGGCAAAGGAAGGTTATAAAGGCCAGAAGTACCCTTAAGAGTACCACAGTCAAGGACACTAAGCTCAAAAAACCCTGAGCACCACTGACAGACAACTTGTAAGCTCAGCAGAAAGGGTGACAAAAGCATGTGCTGATGCCAAACAAGCCCCGATCCTAGTCAAGGCTACCAAAGAAGAACATGCCTTAGCCATTGAAAAACCCTATGAGTTCTATGGGATTAATCTCTCACAGAGTGAGCAAGCTTCATGAGACAAGATTGTGAAGCAGCTCACACTTGATGCCCCACACAAAGACAGTTGTGGGAGGAAGTACAAAGAATCTGGGGAAAGTCCAAGTGCATTTTTTGCTATACACTGATGCACCTGCCGACAAGGATTGCATTCAACTCCAACATACATAGCCTTATTGCTCATATTTTTACAGTTAGCCTACAACAGGTTCTGACCAAATTTTTGAGATGAAAATGTAGTTGCATCTTAATGAATGCTATCCTAACAAGATGCTTAAATTTCATGAAAATCTGACCAATTTTTTGGCATTTTCATTAGTGCACTCCCTATTTGGAGGAATTTGTTTTATGTAAACATTTCATTTCCCTCATACCAAAACCATTGATAGTACAGACTACACTTCCCTCCCAAGGACCTAAAATCTGAGAAGATTCTGCCTATTTTCTAGCTGCATCCTGAATTCTGAAAAAGAAGCAGATCAAGACAAAATTCAGCACACTAGCCAGGGGGTGACTTTTCACCAACCACTAATATAACTGTCACCAAAATATATGCTGGGTCACAACCTGTCAACCTCTTTGTGCCGTCACTGGGACCTTCCTCCTATCCAGTGCATGCCAACACTTGTCAAATTTATTCCTGTCTTGACAGTGCATTTAAACAGGGGGCCCAATGCCAGCACTGGATGAGATTAAAATCCCAGTGCCCGCACTAAGACACCCATTGCCAGCACTGGATAATGTCTATTCTACCTCTTGGAACCCCATTTCAGCACTCATTTCCATTCTTGCACTGGTACCAGAAGAGGGACATATAGACATCCCCATTTTGGTATTCATATTACATGGGCTGTAAGGGAACTAGTCGCAGTTCTGACTCAAGTACTTCTTCTGGTTGCAACAAGTACATAATATGTAGACTCTGACTTACCCCTTCATGGACATGAATAAAGAAATAGACAGTGGATTGGTGAAACATGTTGTAGCTCATAGTGAGTAGTACCAAGGATGATGAAAGTGAAACAGCAAGGCTATCACAATATATAGAGTTTACACACTAAAATAGTATTGTCAACATAACAACAAACTATGATTGAAAATAGAGGGGTATGATAAGGTATAAAGGTATAGTAGTCTCACAATTGAGTGAGGTACAATGAATGAATAATCTACAACATGCATTGTGCCTCACACAAGGCACATGTGATGAGATATTGGACATTGCTCACAAGACATAATTAGGCTTCAATGGAAGTCCTCAAGATATGGGAAAGTTGGGCATAATAGACTCATCTCAATGTTGAAACCAATTTATCAAACATAAAATATTCTATTCATGTTCTCACAGTTTTGGTAATGCACCTGTGTCCTTTGAAGTTGCATTTCACCCAAGCCTTAAAACATGCACATCTTCCAGTATGACAAGTACCACTTTGCACCAACATCCACAATTTTTTCATTGACCACCAACTACAGACATTGAAGCTCCAGCTTTCTTTACTCTGATCCTCTTCTCATACTTGGAACTGACTCTTCTATACAGTGTGGTTGATGTAGTAAATCTTACAAACAACATCACATACATTGAAATACTTCACAACATTTTGACTTGCTTCCAATGCAGAACCATCTTCCTAATTTTAGAGCAGAACAGTGCTGATCTCAACCATGTCTCAACCATTTGCATGGTATAATGTTTGGTAGCTTCTCATGATGCTCGTTCCCTTTTTGTTGTTTGCAGTAAATGAATGTGACAAACTCCTCAATGTATTCATCAGTCATGATTGAACAGGATTACTTTCTTGAGCCAATCCATTGAATCAGGATTGTGTTCTTATGCCAATCTTGTCTTTCTTTTATCCAACTCTTTATAGAATTCTGTTTTCCATGCAAACATAGTTGGATAATCAAATTTCTGAAAAAAAATCATCTCCTACCATGTTGTCTTCTTCTGAATATTTACCCACCACAGCACTTTGCTTGCATTATTCATCTTCTGAAGGAGGTTTTGTGTATTTTCATGCAAGATCCTCCAATTTTGTTGTCAAGAGAGGACACATCTTCAGCTTCAGGAATGAAGGAGGAGTCCTCTTCTAAATTAATATTTGTCATTGTATTTCAGATTGTTTCAGTTGCTGCTGGGGCATCTACAATTTCTGGGATGGAGAGAGAAGCAGGTTTTCAGAGAGCTCAAAGATGAGGATACTGCAGCTTTGGGAAGGCTTGAATCTGTTCTCTTAGAATAAAATTTGGCAACATTTCAACAATTTCTATGTCAGCCAAATATTACCCTGGGGGTAAGCCTTGCAAAATCTGTGGAATCACTGGGAGACCAAAGTGAGAGGAGAAAAGCCAATCATTTGACCCAAAGGATGTACCATTATTCATCATTAAATATTCCTGTCCTTGCAAAAACAGAATAAATGAACAAGCTCATGACCTCCCCAAGCTCAAAATAGAGTTTTGCTCAAACAGGCTGAACTTTAACACAAATTTTTGATCTGTCCACCTTCAGCTATGGGGGAGTTGGGCCCTTCTGAATCTAGGTGGGGCAGCAATGAAATAGAAAAGCTGAACTTCTCATGTCCAGAGCTGGTGGTACCAAAGCCATTCAGTGCCCGACAAGGGGCCACATGCCATTCTTTGAGTCCCACCAATCTGCAAGTCCTATTAATTCAATGCATTCTCTTTCAGGCAACCAATCCTTCTTGGTTCCAAGGTGTGAAAATGGAACCAACTTCATGAGGGATTTTTACTCTTGACATCCCTCAGCCGACCACTTGTAATGAACAGACCCAGGTTGGGAACCATAATCTGGCCTCCCATGACTCACCTAGGTTTGATGGTTACTACAACTATTGCTCAGCATAGTGGGCAAGTTGAACCATCTAAACAAAACTACTCGGATACACATGTTGTATGCAGTGCATCAAGTTGCCAAGTATTCCTACAACCTTAGGATAGAGCATACAGATTAAATTACTTGTATTGTAAATTATTTGAAATCACATATCACATTTGCCTGAGTCCCAAGCCAGATGCTTCAAAGACTTACAGTGCTACTGCGACATGGACTTCACAGGAAATTGAAACAAGGAGTTTGCAGCAACTGACTCTAGCACCACCAAATGTAGGAGTAGATGGGTTGTATTTTATGTAGCCGGCCCCATCAGTTGGGCCTTCCAGTTGCAGTCACAAGTTGCACTTTCCATGGCCCTTTGTGACATCATTCCCCTCATGGAGCCCTTAAAGAAATGAGGGAGCATAATTCTGAAATTGTAAACATGCATTCTTTTGTGTATTACAATGTTTTTGAAGATGATTCTGGTGCACTTGAATTTTCCAGAACTCCAAGGCTCCATTCAATCACCAAACATATAAATGTGTGCTACCCCCACAGTAATTAGCACATCAAGAAATGCTTAAGCAAAATCTTTGCCATCAACACCAATAACCAGATTGTTAATATGCATATCAAGGCCATGCCACAAATTAACTTTCTGTGTTATTGCAGACACATATGTGGGCAGTAAAACTTCCTATGCCTTTCACACAGATCATAGTGAGGATGTGATGCTTTTTATGCATGTACAGGATATATTTATGTAAGCTGTGACTATCAAGATACCTATGACCTTTATTTTCATCATAACTGGTCTTTTCAGGAAGAATTCTCTGCTTTACCCAGGTGGATATCAATGAAAATATATTTTATTCTACAAAACTGAAATAGACACTCCAGGAAGCTCACAGAGTCATTCAGACCTAAAAAATTGCAGAGCTCTTTTCATTATTATTTCAATCAATTTGTGATAACCTCACAAGATTTCTAATTTTCAACCTAACTTTACCTCTACAAAAACTTACTTCAACCCTAATTTCTACTTTCTGTTGTCTACGTTAGGGCATGCCCAACTTTGCTAGTCAAACCCTTAAAACCTCAAGAAACTGTAACATTATTTTGCTGCATCATTTTTTTGATTTTGTGTTAGTAACACTCCGTGAGTTTTGGCTCCTCAATGGTGTTCTTTATGTCAGTTTGTACAAGAATAAACCTTTAAAAATTATTGGATATGTGTGATACAGGGTTATGGGATCAGGTCAGGCTTGAATTGTGTTACAAGTTTTGTTTTTTTGTTTATTTTTCTCTATCATCCTGTTTCAGTCACATCTTCACAAGTTGTATTGCATTTATGGTGTTTTATATGGCAATTTGTGTCCCTTTTAATATGAAATATTGTTGAATTGTATTTGTATGTATTTTGCCACAAACAGCATTGCCAGTTGAATGTGCCTTCAATGATATATTTGGTCTTTATTTTGAACTAAATGATATTGTGTTGATTTACTCGTAGACGCAAATTAAAGATTATTCTCTCGTTGTTTCTGTACATGAAATGCTTAAGCTTGTTGATAAACGGTTTCCAGCAGTCATTTGAAGACAACATTCAGCCTGCCAAAGAGAAATGCCTTGAATTTAAGAATGGGTATTGCATGTGAGTATTGACCTGGTGACAGAATTCTGCAGGGGATAATGACACTTTCTTTGTGGGGAGAGCAGCTTGGACTTTTTTGCAATAATCATTTGTGTGTAGTTAGCACTTGTTGTTTTCAGGTAGGACATCAGCAATATCTGCATCAAGTTTTAGAATCAACATTGAGGTAAAAGCACAGTGTCATTGTATCTTATGATGGTAGGCTTGACTCTACATGTGACAACTTGGTTGATAGTTCTAAAGCTGAGAGTGTAAGTGAAAATGTTTTCTGTTAATTTTATTGTGGTAAGAAGTCAATGTCAAAAATGCTACCATTATATTTTAGGGGAAGGTAGGGAGACAAGGGACAAATCGGTAACAAATTTAAAATCTACCATTTGCCCTTGGGCAATAAGTTAAGTCATGGGCTTTGCCTTCATGATCTAAGCCTAGTATAGGCAAATGTTTTCTTCATGATATTGTGACTGTGAAAGCTGTTCTGCAACCTGACTAGTCAACTGGGTTCTGTCATGACTTGTTTCTATGGTGGGGCATTGCCTAGGTTGTAAATTCCAGTTTTGGTCACTGTCTCTAAAACACATTTACCAGTATTTTTCAAAATTACTGAAGTAATTATGTCATTCTGGTAAATATTACAGTGTAGGAGTCTCATTAGCTGGGGTCATAACCCTTACCATAGTCCTAACCCTAACCCATAACAGTTGTGATCATCATGGTAATTTTGATATAAGGGTAATCAGGTTACGGCTGAAATGACTGGTAATTCCAGATTATTCTGTGAGAATTCTGCAAGAATTCTGCCAGAATTCACACCCTAGGGCACTCCTCCAATTGGACTTGTCTAACAGGGCTGTGTCATAACTAGCTCCTATATTAATTGGACTGCTCCAAATCAGGATGGCTATTTATCGTTCAACTCCCATAATGCCTTGAAGTTGACTTGGACAATAATGGTAATTCTTGAAATTACATGGGGCTCTTTGCAAAACCATCTAGATACTGACATGTGATAGAAGTCTGGAAGTCTCTTGGGAGTGCAACCACAACTTGAGAAGCAAGAACTACAAGGAAGATTGTGTGATCATTTTCATGTGCACAACATATGCTTAGGACCATGCATACTCTGTTTGCCTATTATGCCACCAGAAAGCTTCTTAGTCTTAGGGGTCACCTATCCCCCATGGGAAAACCTGATAATAAGAATGCAAAATTTTCCAAATTACCAAATCAGCACCATTCCAGAGGATTTTGAAAGATGGTAGTAAATTTTTATTGGGTCAGCTCAAGCTCCTGTGATACATCAAAATAATTGGAAGAAGGTGAGCTATCTGCCATGTGTTTTCCTTTTAGTCCAGAAATGCTTGGTTTTCAAAATATTCTCACTAGTTACACATGGTTGTTCTTTTATTCCAGTGGATCTCTTGATCAGGTATCTACGGTAGAAGGATATTGCATGTACCATATCATATCAACTCTATGTACTCTGTTTATTAACTTATTAAAAATTGTGATGAATGACGGGATTAGACTAATTTAAGCCTAATGTGTTTTATGTCTAAAAATAACTCAACATATAGTTCTTTGGAGAATTCATTGTTGTCCTAAGCACTATTATTTGCCTCCTCACCTTTTAGGGCCTACATCTATGCGGGACTGCCTCATAATTGCCTTCATTGAGGGGCCAATCTGAGCTATGGCAGTGAGTACTGCTCAATGAACTCATGCACCACTTGTGCATAGAGATGTCAGTGGTCAACCTTTTAAGCAAGCTCACATCTGTGCAATATGCAAACTCATGCAAGATGGACCAGAGATTTCCTGTGTCAGCTGAGAATAAGGCCTCAGAAATTCATCTGCATCAAGACTTGTGAATGTGACTCACAACAACTGTGTAACTAAATGCAAAGTAGCATCTGTCAACTGATATGGTAATGAACTGAGCCAAAAACTTAGAACAAGAATATGGTAGAATCCAATACATGCCTATGTTGAAGATTATACTTGAAAAATAGGATCATATTTCTACCATTAAAAATGCCTCTTGTAGCTCAAGCATGTACAACACATACAACACCATTATGAAATGGTGTTCTTCATTGAGCTGGTGCATAATTATCACACACTACTGTTACAATTTGTGGTGGTACTTTTGAATAATATATCTTCAAACCTTCAAGGTTCAAAATATCTTGTGTACCACTTCTTTGCAACACAAGAAAAGCATACATTTTATGCTTTAAGTGTATTGTAGTACTGAATATAACAACAATGTTCATTGCCTTGTCTGCATAAGGAATACATGGGTACTTGGTCTATATCAGGTTGTGGAGCATCTTGTGTGGCTGCAGCGTAATCCATTAACAGTCTCAATTGCTCATTTCCTTGATCCTCTGATCCTTTCCCTGAGAAGCAATTTGCTATTACAGCAATGACAAGATGCACACAGTTGACAATATTTTCTGTTTATGCTGTGTGGTACTGTGACATCAAAGTTGGATGAAAATGCATCAGTAAGAATGGTCTGACATCACAGTTGATGAATTTCAGGTGTTTGAACTCTGGCGGTACTTGAAATCCAACATACATCATAGCAGCCAATACCTTCAACTTTCTCTAACTACCTCCCACTTTCTTGTTTTACTTTACATAGGAGCACTAATTGCAGCCAACTGCACTAGAATTGATACTCTGACCTAACTCACCCCACATGATCTAACATGCTTGTATCAATTAAATCAAATACCACTGTCACAGACTCTTCATTTAACATTCATGGCCATCCTTGTCCATGACATATCCTGCCTTGACATGAGCCAAATGTTGGTGTAGGTTCTGTCTGGTGAAAAATCAAATCCACGACACTACTAGATGTTGCACTGCTCCCAAAAATGTAGCTGTGGTTATAGTTAGAAAAGAGGCCAACTATAGGTCTTTGTATGTAAGGCATCAGTATGCCTATAGCTAGATCTAAAGTTAGACATATAACTTGTTAGTTCCTCATCATGCAATATTTTTCATAACTATAACTCTTACCTTCGAAATGCAGCTTTTACTATCAGACAACCATAGCTCCTTATTGTTGGCCTCCAACTATAGATAGCTAACTCTAATGTAACTATAGCTTTCGACTTCAATTGAAGTTGGGACTCTGATTGGTGGGAGGAGTATTAAATATGGACTACTATGATAGAACAAAGCTTATTTGTGACAA
>JALLPD010001981.1:0-10955 GCA_036940065.1 Cyclotella cf. meneghiniana | reverse complement strand
ACCTTAATGTGTACACACCACAATCATGGCCATTTGGTTGAAGAGGAACTAGAAACGCATTACAAAAGTTTGGCCAACGAAATAAATAATGGTAGAGATTTATCACATCACCACACAATTATGTACCTTCAGGGCAAATTAATTGTATTGAATTAGAATTAAATGGTCTCTCAGTGACTGAGCCAATACTGCCTTGATTCCATCAAAACCACTCATCATTCAGCCATTCAATAATTTTATGAGTAATCTCCTTTGAATTGTGTTTGTTCTTACCATGCCTATCTTTTCACAAGCTCTTCAATGAATCTAGATACAGGAAGCTTAATTCATGGCAAAAGATCCATCTGTAATAACAAAATCATTTCAGAATGATGATGACATTATAAAGCACTAAAGAATAACAATCGACACTCTTCATTTGTTGACACATCATCATCATCATCCACAATTGTCTTCATTATAAGTCCTGAATTCAATATATCAACAAGACTCCAATGATAGCCTAAATGTATAGGTATGAGAATCATCTTTTTTTAAAAATATTAATATTCTTGTTCTTAGGACAAGTCCATGAAGCCACGGCATTTAAACCTTGATTCAACATTGTAGAGTAAAAATAACTCATCAAAGAATATATTTTGTTGGTGAATTGATCAGACAGCCTTGAATTGAATGATACAACAGAAAAATGTATTCACGTAAATTGCTGTTCAAATAGAACATAATGTTGAAAAGTACAAAATCTGAACATACCTATTTGAGAATAGGTTGACAAGACAATCATTGAGGTACATATGACTAAGGATCCTTGTGTTTTCAAGATGACATCTATCCTTCTTGGGTATTGGACATGATTTGTAAATGAGTAAAGGCTAGTCATGAGCTTCTGTTGATTCATCATCACTTAGTTGAATAGCTGATTTGTGGCTCTTCCCAGAATAGCTCTTCCCAGCATCATTACAATTGCTCTCATTCCTCCTGCTCTCTGATCTGCTTCTCAATTCATTGATGCTCTCATCCCAACTGCTCTTGTCCTCACTTCTACTTCTTTTGATGTTAACTTTCTGTTCTTGGTATGAGTTTTCTCACATGTATAGTCTCCAGGTTTTTGAATATCTTGTCAATTCTTTGCTTCCACTGTCTTCTTATCATGCAAAGAATTTTGTCTCGTACCTGTCTTTGGATCTGACAGGATTTTGATACTTTTAGCCTGAAGCTGTGACTGAGAAATTTTTCCAGGGTATCCCCTTTTTTGGAGCATTGTCACTTAAACAGTCAACCTTGTCACCAAACATTGAAGTGATTGGACCATTATAACCATCAAGGAAGCTGGACTCCACTTCCCTGGAACTTTGGGCTTCTGTTGAGATGATGGAAGAAGTTTAACATTACTGGATGGTGGTAGGAGTGTTTTTGAACCTCTCCTTTCATAATTGTCAGAATCTGTCAAAAGCATTGCTGGTGTGATATACTGGTCAAAGTCTGACGGAACTTTATATCCCTTGGTCACCCCACAATACTCAGATATTTCAACAGAATCATTCAAACAGCATAGATAAGGAAGCCAAGGGCCTTGCAACATGCATCTTTCTGACTGATGTGGGAGACACAGATCAGAGGGAGGCCATCACAAACATTGCTTAGCTTGTATGTGTGGCAAGATTGACCATCTGGACAAGTTTCTGACTCACAGGTTTCTTCTGATGAAGGACATGTGGCAAGAATCATATTTTTGTATGTAGTAATGTCTTTACTGGTCAAAATCCACAAGTACAAGTAAGGATTCTTGTGAACCAGTCCCATTGTTTGGCAAATCATTGTAGATGATAATTTGAAACTTGGTGGTTGAGAATGTGACTGATTGGGATGATCACTTTCGAGGCAAGCTCTATATGTATTGGAGTCTTGAAGGATGAATTGTAACATATATGCAGATGATTTTCCCTAGTAGGCATCTTTTATTACACCTTTTTCTTTGAATTATTCAATATCACAATCATCCAATTTCACCACTCATGCATTACAAATTTATGACTGTATCCATAATAATGACCATCAAGGAAGTCATCCCCTTCATGCATCAAGATGAATCTGAGGTCATAGACAAAAGTGATATGTGTAGGATAACTGTACAAAGAATCTTGGTATTTGTTTGGAATTATTTCTTTGAAATCCAGAGTCAAGATGAGAGGATTGACAAAATGGGATGAACATAAAACAATCAACATGAACAAAAAAATTAGAGATTATTATATCCTTACCACAGGAAATTGGAAGAAAATTTTGATTTTACTGGAATTTTCACCCTCAAGATGCTTCATTCACTTAATCAAAGAAGTCAATATTGGAGGAAGTGTAACAAGTTGAAGTCTATCCTCCTTAATAGCTTTGACTCTTTTGTTTGTTTGTTTGTTTTTATCTATGACCCAATCATCTATGGTTTCAGGCAGTTTTGAGAAATATTGATTCTTCAACTCTTTCACAAGGTTATAACTATTCGATATTAAAAAGTGGTTGGAAAATAAAATGCAATTATCATTCAGCTCATTAGAATCAATTAAGATAGCTCACCTTCTATTCTTTGGTTTATCCATATTGAACATGAAATTACTGTATTTGAAATAATATACCACAGCTTCTATTGGTACACTTTCAAATTTGTTTTACTAGTTATTTGAATTATCATGAAGGAGAAACATTTCTTTAAATCAAGGAATTCAAAATAGAATTCAAAAAGTTTTATCCTAACCTCATTAGCACATTCTTGATTCCCACAATTAAATCCAAATGCATCAACTAATGGATGTGTTTCTAAGAACTCAAGTAAAATGGAGTTGTCTTGCATGAGCAAAAGAGACATTGTAGCTGCAAGAGTCCATTGTCAAGTTGGAGAGTGGATATTTTAGTTTCCTGTCCCTGACCATAAATGGAGATGTCAACATCCCAGGTCTCCACCAATTCAGATTGGATTTTTGTTTCAAGTTCAGACTTGGCAATGGTAGGGTAATTGATCATGTGTCTTCTCAATGATAAAAGTGAAAACAATATCTGGATCGAGGTGTTCAAGTACCAAATAGTGCCCAAATTTCTCAAACCAAATGGCTTTGTTCTGGGAGGGTGTTCTTTCTTATTATTGCATCTCTGAGCATTGATGCTATTCTTGTCAAAACAATTTTTAGTCAGGTTATTGCTAGGAAAGAAATTGTCCATAACTCTGTCATCCTCCTACTTGTTGTCATTATGATTGTCATTATTGTCAATCACCTCGTGTTTACTGAAATGTCCCACATGAAAAGTAACAATGCCAGCATCCTCATTGTAAGAAAGATGTTGCATGTCACTGGTTGACCACAAATACACATTTTCCTTGAACTTCTTTTTTGCTTAGTCTGATGGCCGCTTTGGGAAGATGTTGTAAAATGTCAGAATGGCAGGCTTGTTCATTTTTCCCCCAATTTTGGTGAATCGGCTTCATTTTCAGAATATACCATCACTGAAAGGTGTTTAATTACAACAATCTTGTTGATGTTAGCCTGCCAAACATCAACCTTATCTTCCCTTGTTATAGATCTAATGCCATGCTGTTCAACTCTAAAGTTTGATAAGGAAGCAAGTTCATCTTCAGAGAGGAATATACGTTCCCTTCAACGCCAGAAAAAGCTAGTATTCGGGATCTGTTTGTATGGGACATGAAGAATGCTGGACTGAAACTGGAACTCTTGATGCTGACCCAGGGATACAAATCCGTGATTCATTTGCAAAAAATAAGCTAGTGACCAAGATTCAATTTGATAAAGCTTCCTGTCATCACAATACCACTGTTTTGTTAAGGCCACCCAGTGATCAGAATCAAATAAGTGAAAGGTCATGGCATCTAGAGAAGTATTCAAAAGCTCTTTGATCTTTGCACGGCCTTTGCAAGTTAGTCTTTTGTTAACAACAATCTCTGCCAATTTATGGTCAATCAAAAATAATGCACGAAGGTGGCATTTCCCCGAGCGTGTTGTTTCTGGAGGGTACCAAATTTTTTATTCCTTTAGGCTGCTTTTACATTATTTTATTGCTCTCACTTTTTGCCCATCACCAACATCAGTTGGATGGGAAAGGGTAAGGTGCATACTTTCCAAAAACATTCCCATCCTACTGTCTTTTTTCTGCTCTGAGATTTTGATTGGTTTTTGGAAAGGTACATGAAGTGTTGATTCCGATGGAATTAGATCAGAGACAATTGGATCCAAAATATTTTTGTTTCCACATAGAAGTCATTCTCATCATCAACAATTCATGATTGCTTAACTTTCGGGACATCTTTCAACTTTTCATTCATCAAAAGGAACCTCTCCTGTCCTCCGAGATGTATCATTTGTGGGGATATTCCTTGCCAGGGGTAACCATCATAAAGTGCTTTCCAGTCATTGTGAGTGAAACTTATTGGAAGTGTTGGGAAATTGTTGAAAGACCAAGATGGGCTCTCGATGCAATCAATGAAATCACCAGTAACCTTGTTCAATTTTTAATTCTTGCAAAGTGAGTATACAGGCTTTTATTGAGCTCCTATAGGGTGTCAACAGCCCCATTCATAAAGTTGTTTTTACAAATAATGGAGAGGTTGAATAAGCTATCTCTTTGTCAATCTTTTGGAGAAATGAACCATCCAAACTAACACCATCATATCCAAGTGAGTGTTCTATCAAAGCTGCAACATTATCATCTTTTCCATCATTAGATGAGTACTGCTTTCCTGCATCAATGTGCATTAGGCACAACTGTGCAATATTGTTAAATGCATCATTACACCCGTGTGAGGTAGTTGGAACACTAATCGGCTCGGCAACTGTATGAAAAAAGTAAAAAACCAATAAAGTGCAATAGACGTGAGGGCGAGTGTTTTTATATCGTCAAGACACTGAAAGCATTCATCTTATTTGAAGGCACCTTCTTTCTTTACCGTTTTGTGGTTTCTCTTTTGCTGTTTATTTGATATTGACTTGATGATAATTGGAGCGCACTGATAAAGAGTTTTCACATCCTCTGAAAGCGATAGTTGTATGCATCCAGTTTTCATTTTTAGGAGAATTTTTGGCTCTACACAACATCATGTTGGGGTGGACTTTGGCAGAAAGGTTAACAACAAGTGAATAGAAAATATGAAAGATGACCTCTTCTTGAAGGATGAAAACTGTTGCACAAATTGGAGATTCTGATGTTTTTGTCCATACTGCTCAAAGGGTAACTGGGATCAGGTTTGATAAGTGTGGTGGCACATTTGTGCTATATTTTGTCTGGATGTGTCATTAAGATCTCTGTTGGGCTGCACAGTGGCTCGATCAGTGTGGTGGTGTAGATTTTAGGTTGTGAAGCAGAAAGAATTCCATTATCATCTCTTTCTCCTTAGTGTTAGTTTTTTAATCATCACACCCAAGATGCTTCTCATTTAATTAGTTGTACTCTGTTATTATTAAGTCAGTTATCCCATCGCAATACATATATTAATTTTATCATTCCCTGCATGATAATATCAATTTTTTGCCGTTTCTAAGTTCATGTCAGCCCAAGGCCAGTGACGGTAGTTAGCTGTAGCCATTGTACCAATGTGTAGTAGAGAGCACACACCTTGAGCATAACATCAGAAACGGATGCAATAGATATCATTGCCACAGGCAGCAGCTTTGCCTTTATTGTCCATTTTGAAGTAATCTCATTTAGCTGGGGTTGAATACAGGCAGGCAAATGCACCTAAGATGGTCTTTCAGCATGATGTACAATGAGACAATTAATAGGGAGTCTTCAATTTGCCTGAAATAAGTGCAATAAACCCATCCAACTGCACCTGGACTGCCTTTCTGAACAAAGATGTAATCTCTGTATACAGGGTTTGACCACTTCATAAGTGTTGTCTTGAGAGGAAGGAAGATTTTGTCATTTCTTTGGTATGTCAGTGTTGGTGTTGAGCTAGTCTAGCACACCTGAAAAGAAGAAAAAATCATAGTCAGTGTGTGCTGAAAGTATTACAGACAAACAAGAACAAAAACACAGAATCAAGTGGTATTTTAGAAGAATGACATGAGGAAAATAAGGGGACATCTTTTATCAATGAAGTTGATGATGCGGGGGGTTTCTTTGACTACAGAGAAAATTAATGGGCAGATTGTTCAATCCATGAATTCAACCCTGATGTCAACAAGAAGCCAAGTTTTGACTACTAAATAGACAGGTTGGAACCTATTTGTTGGAGATAAAAAATCAGTTGAAGGTTATTCTTTGTGAGAACAATCATAATTGGCCAGAAAAGAGCATTGATTTTTTTCTTGCCAAGAGTGAAGAGTCTGGTGGTGACAAGGGGCAACTTGTTGCAAAAGCTATTGGTTATGACTATAAAAGCACCCCTTCCATGGAAAAAGTAGACTATCATCTTCTTACTGCCAAAGTTCATCAAATGTCTAGGACGCATCAAATGGTATGTGTACACTTGTCAGGTATGCAGAAGCTTCGAAAACAAAGTACAAAAATGAGGAGATTGTGTTTGCAAAAATGGCACAAAGCAAATCTATTGCTGATGTTTTGAAGGAAGATCAAAAGAAGTTGAAATTGGATAATGAGAATATATTGACAGCGATGAACCGAGGGATTCAGATTCAACAAGAGAATAAATTGAAGGAAGTGTTAAGCAGCATCAATGAGTTTTCCAACAATGCACATGACTAAATAACTTTTGCCGCAGAAAAAACTCAATTTTTTCATGATAAAGATGCAACAATTGGAAAGGAATGCTTACAGCTCCTGAAAAAAACAAAATAAGAGTATTTTTTACAGGAGATATCAATGAGAAGAGGACATCAATCTTATTGACTATTCCAAGACCGAAGGTGCACTTATTTCACGCTCTGGGATACAGAGGCAATATGCCTATGTCAAAGCTCATGATGCAGTCAGTCATCTTCTTGCATATGGAATAATGGTCCTTTATTTCTGTGCAGGATTTGATATAGATAGATGTGATGACATTGACAGCCAGTCATATAAAAATAGTTTCACAAAAAGGACACGTGCAGATGTGAGGTCAAGAATTCAGAAGGGTGAGATGGGAAGGGATTCCCATATAATAATAGTGTGCTTGTGGTCAGACAGTTTTGAAGTGAAAAAGATCAAAGGGAACAGATCATTCAATAATGTGCAGGTGTTCACCCTTACTGTGCTGCCTCTCAGAAAGAATTTATCCATGTAAAATACGCTTTCATTAGCATTTACAGTTAAGAAGACAAACCATCATGACATTTTTATTCATGTTATGGAAGGAATTTAAAATTAAATGAGCAATGTGACACGTTTTGGGGTTCAGAAAACAGGGTGCATAGCACAATAGCTTACCTTGATATAATCAATAATGATTTACCTGAAAGGTGTGCTAATATTTCACTCATTGATTCCGGTAAATTTCACAAGAGATGGCATCAATCATGGCATTCATTGTGGGGAAGACAGAGTCATGTCCCAATTGCATTTCTAGTAGAATACAAATGATCCATGATGGAAACACTGATGAAAAGCTTCATGTTTGCACAGACTACCATGACTGGGATGGAAATACGTGGGGATCTGGCAAAATTAGTGTGACTCTGGGATGTGTATTCCAATTAGGCTATGACAAAGCAACCATTTCCACTACTAAGATAACTTTTGGGATTCTGAAAGACAGCATTAAGTCATTGGAATTGTGGTGGAAAGTGACATTGCAAATGAAGACAGAGGCTGGAATGATGAGCAAGAAGAGGAAAACTGAAGAGTCACAGAAAAGTCTGTCAATGAAGATATTAAGATGTTGAGAAAAGGTGATTCTAGTTCATTTACTAAAGGTTTCCCCTCAGGAGTACCAAGCAAACAATGCATGAAAGACTACATGCAGATGATATGTTTCACCATCAACCTGTCAGATGGATTGGTTTAGGACATAGATGCAGCAAAGTGCTTAGAAGCTGAATCCAGATTTTACCCACCACTGCTTAATAAATTTGAAATTGAATTTGGAGATGGAGAAGTTTCAATCCATTTCAATGCCGATACATTTCTTGGAGTGATGAAAGCTTTAATTCCTTTGACTGGGTGGATATTTTACAAAAAGAAAATCTCGTAAAATAAGATGTGGAAAGAACTTGTTTTATCAATGCAAAAGAATCAATGCATTGCTAATCAATGTAGCCTTGACTGGTGTTCTTTGATGAAGTTTTCTAGAAAAGAAGAAACTATGATTGGAACAGTCAGCTGGCATTCAGAACATTATGTCACACATACATGTCTTCTCCTGTATCACTTTGGACATTTTGAACTTATGCAGGGTTCTGAGAAATACAAATGACTGAAAACAACACCTCCAATAGAAACAGGCTTTTAAGGTTGAATCATCCATCAAGGCTTTCAAGCGTATGATAGTCACCTGGGTAGCTCTTGTATCATACCTGTTTGATGATGAATATAAATCAAGTTGTGAAGAAGATCAAGAAGCAATGCATTGTGTGAAATTGTTTCTCTCTGCTTGTTATCAGTTTGAAATGGTAACATTTGATGAAGAAGACTTGAATGAAGATCCATTTTACCTTTCAAAGCCTAACTTTCTTCATCTCTTGAATATATCAAAAACAATTTCACACGTTGGCCCACTGTGAGATCAATAGGAGGGGGAGAATGAAGCCTTCATCATTTTTTTCAAAAAAAAAATGACTTCTGTGTTTCACTGGGATACCTATCTGAGAACAATCTTAGAAATGGTTTTGCAAATAATATTTTTTGATATTGTGAACAAAGACAACTCTCATGAGGACAATCACAAAGAAGTTGTATAACACAGTTATACATACACATCAAAACAATGGCAGTATAGAACTGTGGGAGTTAGTTCAGAGTTGGATATTTTGTCAAAGCCTGCTGTATGTGGAGTGATAAGCAATGATGGCCAACTGTGTGTTTGTTATTAACAAACCCACATGAAACCAATATATCTCTATCCATTTGAATTTGATGACTCGGGAGGGAAAATGTGTTTGAATCTATGGTACTCTCTTGCTCCATGACTTGGAAAGTGTCCAAAAATATTTGAGAATAGAAGGGGTGTTGCTGGGTTTTCAAAGGGCCACTTCATAATGCTCAGCAGGGCGTTTGAGTGTGATAGTGCAGTTTATATACTGTCTTCTGCCAAAGTTGGAAAGTGAGGAAGAAAGATGGCAGTTTGTCATTGATTTATCCTGAGCTTGATATCCTAGTTGGAGATTAGCATAGATGGTGCTCTACATTATGTTTCTCTCACTCAGTTCATTCATAAAGCACCAAAACTGTCATATATATGTGTCTCCTTCTGTATATTGTTGATGAAAAGGATATGAACATTTTCATTCCCATGGTCCCAATACAATTTTGCATTTGCCAAGTAAATTGATTTGTATGCCGCTTTTTGGAAGCAGCCTTCCTTAATAAACCCAGTTTTGTCTTAGCTCAGTGAATTTGTGATTTTGTATAAGGTGGAAGAGATGGGATTCTTTCTTAATGATAAGTTTATACCTCATACAGGCTTGCCTGAGGTTTTACCATTCTGTAAACTGCAATAAGTTCAAGCAAAACAACGAACTTAATCTCCCTTAGTGCTCTCTTTCTTCCTAGTTTATTCATGCTATGGACACGACCTAGCACTAAATATTGCCACATCCAATGCTTGCAGGTCACAAGGCAGGGAAACATCATCTGGGCTCCAAGATGGTAAATATCCAGCATCTTCAAAACCTCAATCCAATCATTGATCGTCCTCTGTTTGACTATCACATACCTCCTTGGCACCTGCTCTCCCCCCTCTTGCAGCATGCCAATGGTCGTCAGTGTACATACCACTTACCACATCTTGGAAAAGTTCTGTATTATTGATGTTCATTTGATCATGCTGGTTTTGATGGATGTGTGGTGGTGCAAATGTGGCTGGCAATTGCAAAGAGACTGTGGAGAGAAGTTACTACAAATCAATGTAAAAACAAGATGGGGAGCGCAAGAAATGGACTATGAAATGAAATTAGTGATGGCAGCAGGGAAAATGCTCTGGAGCAAATTGGTCAACATCATGGTTGGGGTTGTGTGGCACCAAAGTCTGCAGCACTGGCATGAAACTCTACTACTAGGTGCACAGCTATTGTTCCATTTTTGAGTTGCAGACACCCATTTTTGAGTGTAGGTTACATGAAAATGTGCTTGGGATGCTAAACAAAATGAGGATGGGGGTTAAAAAATTGACGATGAAAATGTAGTATAAATGTAGAATTGATTGTACCTTGAACCATTATTTGTTTACATACACAACTTGGTGACTGGCTAGCATACCACTATTCTATAACATTGCAAAAGTAAATAAGCACCCTGGGAACATCAAAATTAATACAACTACTATCAGTCACCTTCATGCATCATATGTACAGATGAGTACCACCAGCTGATTGGCTGGGTCTGCTGACTTAGAAATCTGTGAATTCATTATCTCTGATAGAATGCTACTACATTGGGCCTCACCACAAAAGAATAGAGAGGTGGCATTGGACCTGTTTCCGATTGCTGCATTTACTGAAAAGCTAGTGAACACTCTACAGATGGACAATGGTTGATTTCCATTTAGAGCAATGTGTAAAAGACCATGAAGAGGCACCAGCAATGGTGAATGAGTAAGGCAGTCACAAAAAACTGGAAGCTCAAGAAGCATCCCCAGGATTGAAAGAGATGAGTGGGGAAACATCTGTAAAATCTGCATGTCATTCGATGGAGTTGCAAGAGAAAGATAATTAAGTGAAGTCTGATTTGCAAGTGAATAGGGACAGAGCATTAATTGCAACCACATGGCATAGGCCAAGAATCTGCTTACACTTGTAAGCTCTAGAAGCTTCCAACTGGAACTTCCCAAAGGTCCTCTTCACTTTGCAACAGCAAAGGAA